>WBMZ01012222.1:0-149058 GCA_013400975.1 Atrichornis clamosus
AGGCTCAAACCATAACAATGGGTTAAGCTCATGCACTTGGTGTTTACATCTTTGCTACTTACCTACCTATAAGATAAAGCTCTAAAACAGCTTTTAAGAACAGAGCTGCATGAAAAGGGGGGGGGGGAGGGGAAGCCAGTGTGACTAAATAATTTCTCTTGATAAAAGTAGCAAGATCTTCACCCCTATATTACTTTATTTTTTAAGGAGTTACCCTGCTCTCAGGAATACACCTGCACTTCAAGGTTTGATTTATTTGAAGAGCTAAATTTGATAATAAACTGAAGTCAAGGCCATGATGTAGATCCAGCTTTCTTTTCAAATGACAGAATCCTATTCCTGGGCTGAATAGAAACTGTCAGGGTTTAAAGATTTATGGCACAGTGCTTTTTGAGTTTACGGATTTTTGAGTGTACAAATTCTTCTGTACTTTTGAAGTCTCTTTACAAGGTGAGATGATTCTTGTTTCTGTCTTCAAGGCTCTTCTTATGAATGGAAACTAATCCTGTAATTATGTTTTGTTTTAAATGTAACTTTTTGCTAGTAACTCAGTTTCAATAGTTTCTGAAGCTGGAAAAAGTAACTTTGTTGCTGTGGCTTCACCTCCGCGGTTAAATAACTAGGCATGGAAAAAACTGGCACTTTAAAATATTTTTTAAATCTTTGCACATGTTAACTTTTTAGAAATAAAAGCTCTATTATTTGAATGTTGAGATGAACCATGGCCTCAGAATCATTATGCGCAAGCGATGGTGGTACAGCAAAAGAAGGAATGAATACTCTGATAGTTTTTTGCTTTTCTCAGTAAGGAGAGACAGTGTGTGATGTGATAAAGGCTTTTGGAGCAGCTTCTTAAGTTGGTTTTCCTCATGCAATTTAACAACATCATTTTAGGGAATTTATTCTGTTGGCTGTTACAACTTATGAACCCTAATGCTTCCTCGCTTCAGTTTTGGGTCTCTGCCTGAGCTTCCCCATGGCCATGACCTGGTTTATCTGCGTGATATGGCTTTAATCTAAATCTACCAGCAAGCTACAACTGCTGAATGCAGAAGTAGAGTTCTAAGCTAATAACTTAGGGACATATGGAAAGATCATTTATTCGGTTTCTAAATCAGCTCTGCCATAGAACTTGCAAGGATGCAACTGCAGGGTTGTATTTTCTTTCAGGAGGGCTCGACATGGCTGTGATAACTCCTGGGATCTGAGCTGCTGCTGGTTTGTCCACACAGACAAAAGAGCAGCTTTTTGTTGTGATTGAAACAATATGTACAAAAATTCAGTGTTTATTTGTTAACTTATAGTGCATTGAGTAAGAGAACAGCACTGGGCTAGTCATGCTGGGCAGAAGCCTTTTAGCAATTTTAAATCCTTAATTATTAGGAAGTCAACAACTGTTCGTTATTTGCTTGCCATTTCCTGACTGGTTTGTGTGACTTTATCTTAGTTCCATGTCTAATTAGTTGTGACCTCAGTGTTATATCATGGACTGGCCTGCATTAGTCAGTCTGTCTTCAGAAGCTGCCTGGCTGCAGAGCGATGCTAAACTGGGGTATCACTAAATTCTCTGCCTGGAAGCTAAGTCTGTTAAATACAACTTTTTTTACTTGTTCCTTTTTTTTTCTAAGCACTCAGCCATATACAGTTTAAGCACAATTCATCTCTGGAATGAACTATACCAGGGAGCAAATTCCCACATGAACATCAGCTAAAACGGGACTGCCAGCCCAGGTGAACTGTCCCCTCTGGCCCTGTCCAGTCCAGGTCACTGGGCAGGGCTGTGGTCCTGCCTGGCAGCAGAGGAACTTATTCCCCAGTCTGTCCTTACACCAAACTTTCGGGAGACGAACATGGATTAACACCTGGAGTGGTTTTAGTTGGCAGCCAGTATTGATAGTATTTGCTTATCATAGAATCATCAGCATTGTAAAAGACCTCTAAAACCATCAAGTCCAACCTTTGAACTAATTCCCCCATGCCCACTAGACCATATCCCCAAGTGCCACATCTACTCAGCTGTTGAACACTTCCAGGGTTGGTGACTCCACCACTGCCCTGGGCAACCTTTTCTAACCCTTCACCACTCTTAGTGATGAAATTCTTCCTGATGTCCAGCCTAAACCTCCCTGGCACAACTTCAGACCATTTCCTCTTGTCCTGTCCCTTGTTTCCTGGGAGCAGAGTGCCCCACCACGACCCTCACCTGGCTGCTCCCTCCTGTCAGGGACTTGTGCAGAGCCAGAAGGTCCTCCCTGAGCCTCCTTTCCTCCAGGCTGAGCCCTCCCAGCTCCCACAGCTGCTCCTGGTGCTCCAGTCCCTTCCCCAGCTCCGTTCTCTTGTCCAGCACTGCAATGTTTCTTGTATGCCAGTTTCACAGTCAAGACATTAATGATTTAGATCCTCTATGATTTATGTGGCAAATGTTTAATTGAAAAGACTCAGTTGTTGCTAACTTCAGTTCTCCATGCCCTCACAGTTTATCTAGGCATTCCACTGTGGATTTTGGATGATGGGATAATGAAAAGAAAACCCAAGTTTGGAACTTCCTTTGCCACACAGCAGTTTAATGCAGTTTAAATTGTACTTCTGAATATTCCTCCTCAGGCAACTCTGGAAGTAATAGTACATCAGGATTAATAAATCTCAGCTTTTGGTCTAGGTTATGACAAGTAATTCCCTGGGACTCCTGGCAGGAATGCCTCGCCAGCAGCACTGCATCCTCAGGCAGGGGCTATGTGGCATCACGGTTGTGTTTCTGAGCTTTCATTGACTACATTTATTTCCTGGATTAGAGTCAGGGTTTTTGATGATTTAAGGAGAAATTGGTTCCTGTCACCTGTGGCTGCCTGATAGAGCAGATGAGACAGACCTGTCCAACAGAAGTACTCAGCTTCAAGCAAAAAGGGATGTGGCCTGTGGGCAATAAGGGCTCTGGGTGAATTAAATTAGGAATTTTCTGGTTTGGCACAGTATCAAGTTGCGAAGATTTTGCAGGTTTTTATTGCTTATAGTAGAAGTGTCAGTTTTGGAATGTATTGAACTAACCCATGTGATTTATCCACAGAAAGGATTACCATATCCCACGAGGTTCCTTTCCTCTGGCCAACAGACTTTTACTGCTGGCATGTTTGCTCCTCAGCTCTGCACATACTTCGTTTTGAGACTTTAGGTTGAATTTGCAGGCCTGTTCCTCAAAGGGAGCTTTTTTGGAGCTGTAAGATGAGTGTGTATAACACAGAAATCCAGACTAAAATCCTGTAATCTCTGCAGCTCTGTTTCTGCAGAGGTTTATCAGAATTGTTTTATTGTTCCTTGCTGCCACCAGAGAGCAAAGTGCAGCAGGTATCAGCATTTCCAAGGGACTTTTGTCTCAGTAGAGTATTTTGTTCTCATGCTTTGAAGATAATGAAGTGAGTCATTGTCTTTACATGTCATATGACTTGTTACAGACATACATTGCTAATGCTTTCCAAGGAAAAAACAGACCTTTTGTTGAGACTTGTGGCTTTGAACTAGTGGGCTGGTTGGAGTTTGCTTAACTAGGAAGTTGCTTTAATTTGCTCTTTTAATCTATGTATTGAGAGCACTTCAGCAGACAGTGGAGCTCATGGAATGTTTTTTATCAGTTTTATAGGAATACCTCTCCTTTGGCATCAAGGATGAATAAATTCATCAGCAGCTTTTAGTCTATATGGATACATCAATGTTTTATTCTCTTACTGAAAGCATGAGGCTTGTCTGCACTGGCAGCAGATTGGGAGCTCTGATAAAGGAGTAGATTTGACATTTTGTGGAAAAAATTGTCAACTTATGAAGCTCTGGGAGTGTAGAAAACTGCCTAGACTGACCATCAGTACATGCTGTGCAGTAACATCTCCAACCCACTCTGTCATTAACATTTCATAGAATCACAGAAATGTTTAGGTTCGAAAAGACCTTTAAGATCATCAAGTCTATGTCCCCATGTGCCACATCCACATGTTTTTTGAGCACTTCCAGGGATGCCCTGGGCAGGCTGTGTCAGGACTTGACAACTCTCTCTGTACAGATTTTTCCCCTCATAACCAACCTGACCCTCCCCTGGCACAACTTGAGGCCGTTTCCTCTTGTCCTGTCCATTGTTCCCTGGGAGCAGAGTCTGACCCCCACCTGGGTGCACCCTCCTGTCAGGGAGTTGTGGAGAGCCAGAAGGTCCCCCTTGAATCTCCTTTTCTCCAGGCTTATTTCTCCAGGCTAATTTGACATATCTACTAATGACCTACTTCATCTTTTGTTATGAAGATGACAAGGTGGAGTTATAACAAGAGGTAAAATAAAAGGAAGATACAGGTTAGACATTTGTCTAAAGCCAAAGAAAATTCTTGTAACCCTTGTTGGCTGCTCCATGGTCACAGCAGTGGGAAGACATTCTGTAGACAACAGGAGAAGAACAGAACCATTATTCAAGTCCTGGAATAAACACATTTCTCATTGATAAGCCCTCCTTGCCCACAGTGGCAACTGTACCTAGTCTTTGTTTAATGCCAGTGATAGCAACTCTGTAGACCTGATGTGCCAAACATAACGGCCTTTTGTTATTCTGGCTCCAAACCAAGATTGTCAGTAAGGGTTTTAAGCTGGAAAAAGTTGTTTGAAATGCTGCCTGTGCCTGCTGTAGGGTAGAGGAGGGTGAGAACTATGGGACCACTAGATTAATTCTTGAAATAAACTGTGTAGTTCATACAGGGAAAAATCCCTCCTAGGACTGAAGACTGCAACCCCCATAGTTTTCATGGACCATTAGGAAAGCAGAATTGTACATATTTTGTTCACAGAATACTTGTATCACTTACAGCTCTGTCATAGTATGATATTAATTGAATCTTAATTTGTAAGAGGTGCTGGGATCCTTGACTCCATGCATTAATGTCCGTTAGAACAGCAGTGAAATTTGGAATGAATTGTTGGAGATGAAGAGATTTGGGCTGTTTCTGGTTGGTTTTATGTTGAAATCTCTCTCTTGTGTGAGGAGATATTTCTGCCAGACTGTAGCAAGTGATGCTGCCAACATGATGTGGCAGGAGTCACACTGTATTTTAAAGTTCTCAGAGAAGTGTGGGTCAGTACATTCATTGTCTGAAAAAGACATGAGATGAGGTGACGTAATCTAATGTTCTGTAGGGCAGACATGAGGAGTTACAGGAAGCCATCATGCATGGCTGAATTGTTAACTTACAGAAGTAAAACCTGGGGGAAACTCTCCTGGCTTTTCCATAGGATAAGGAGCTGTGTTGGCCATCACCACTCAGGAGCAAAATACTGGAGGTTATGATGTTGCAGAGCTTATAAAATCTCAGACATTAAGAGCAAAAATAGAGGACAGAGAATATTATGCTGCTGTTTTGTATAATGATAGTGATTCACCTGTGCTCAGGATATGGATGACATGCAGTTCTCTTCATCTTGTCTTCAAGACATTTCTTCACAGGAGTTGTCCAGCCCTGGCACAGGCTGCCCAGGGCAGTGGTGGAGTCTCCATCCCTGGAAGTGTTCAAAACCCATGTGGATGTGGCACTTGAGGGCATGGGTTAGTGGTGAATATGGTGATGGTTCTGGGCTGATGGTTGGACTTAATGATCTTCAATGTCTTTTCCAACCTCAACAATTCTGTGATTCTTAGAAAGGATATGTAGGATGTGGGGAGGGCGTGGGGCTGGTGACAAATGATCAAAACCAGAGCAGAGCTGCCATGGCAGGAACAACTGAGTGGGCTGGCACTCTTCAGCCTGGAGAGATGACCTAAAGCAGGTACTGGATCTGAAGTGGCACAAAGCCACTGGACAGGAACTGACTGCTTGCTGCCTCTTCCAGCACTGCATGAGCTGGGGTTGCCAGTGAGGCTGTGAGGAGCTGGCTTCAACACAGACAGAGGAGGTGAGGATCCTGGAAATAGGCACTGCATCCACGGGATGCTCCAGGATGTTGCAGCTACAGAAGGTTAAAGGGGAAAAAAAAGCAGGCCGAGCAAATACTTTAGAGGTGTTTTGAACTTTACCAAAGGACAAATAATGATAGCCTTGGGATATTTTCCAAGCTGAAGCAGAGGCACTTGCCAGGGAAGATTCCGTGCTGTGTGGTCCCTCAGTGTTTTCTTACAGGCACCATTGGAGACAGGATATTGTGCTGGAGAGACCCGTATGTGCTTATTGCCAGGTACCTTTGTGACAGACTTCACACAGTCACTTTATCACCATTGCACGGTTTTCTCCTCCGTGTGGGCTTTGCTGCCATTCCCTGACTGCTGTGGCAGCCAGGCTCGACTCCCTCTGTAGGCAGTGGAATGCAGTGGCCCTGGCGAGGTACCTCCCAGGTGCCTGTGGCTCCCGAACCTCTGGGCACACACAGATGTTATTGGTGACTCTGGTGTTCTCGGGCTGGTGGCCAACAGCCTGTCAGAGTGCCAGGGCTTTGCTTTGCCCTTTCACTGCAGCCTGCGTGAAACCTGTGGCTCCATGTCAGCTGTCAGGGTACTTGAATTATGGAATCACAGGATCTCCTGAGCTGGAAGGATCATCGGGTCCAACCCCTGACCCTGCACAGACACCCCAACAATCCCACCCTGTGCATCCCTGGCAGCGTTGTCCAAAGGCTCCTGGAGCTCTGGCAGCCTTGGGGTCGTGCCCATTCCCTGGGGAGCCTGGGCAGTGCCCAGCACCCTCTGGGGGAAGAGCCTTTCCCTGATGTCCATCCCAACCCCCTGGCACAGCTCCAGCCGTTCCCTGGGCTCCTGTCCCTGGTCCGAGAGCAGAGCTCAGCCCCTGCCCCTCCGCCTCCCCTCGGGAGGAGCTGCAGCCCCCGAGGAGTCTCCGCTCAGTCTCCTCTGCTCCAGCTGAACGAGCCAAGTGCCCTCAGCTCTTCCTCAGACCCTTCCCCAGCTCCGTGTCCCTCCTTTGGACTCTCTCCCACAGCTCTGGATCCTTCTGACATTGTGGTGCCCAAAGAGCCCCCAGCACTGGAGGTGAGGCCACCCCAGAGCAGAGCAGAGCAGGACAATCCACCCACCTCGCCTTGATTAAGTGGCTAAAGGTGTTCTGTGTGGGATTGATCTCAGACCTCCGTTTCTTGAGGGATGTGCTTTTTTCACTAATACAATGTGCTTCAGTCCTTAATAAGTATGTCTGGGCATTGCCAGAGGTAATGAGTGATAATGAGTTAATGAATCAGCTTTGACTTTCTGGTGAATTTCAGAAGTGCTTCTAGACTTCAGCACCTTACCTGCTTCCTTTGCTTGGGGAGATTATGTGTTTCTTATTCACGAGTGTTTCAGACCTGGGTATTTCTAGAGAGTCAAAATTAAGAAATCTTACTCTCATTGCAAATTTACCTATTTTGCATTGGTATCTGTCATGCTGGCAAGAACATTGCATTGTGTATGTTTTAATGAGGTCTTGTATCTTTAGAAGTTTTCAACATACTCTGATTTTGGGGTGACTTGAACTGGGGACCGTGTGAAAATGGAATGGACCTCACATGGGAATGAATTAAAACTGCCTTCTTGCCCAGAGGTGCTGTCAGTGATTCCTGCTGTTTCCCTGCACCCCCAGCTGGGCTCTCCTGGAGTGAGAAGAATTACCCTGTTCCTGCTCCCAACCCATTCCCTGCCAACACCACAAAAATGTCCTTAGATATTTTTCTAGAAACAATTATGCAATATTTGAGACAGAATAAGAAACTAAATCTATGAAGAGTCTGCTGTTTGCCATGTCAATCAAATAAAAACAACTAGTTTTTACTACAGTCTGGTTTATTCCTCTTTTTTCTGCTTTTCTGTATACAGGATAATTAGTTATGGGCCACAAACCTCTGTGAGCAACTATGAAGAGCAAGCAGGACCACTGCTGCTGGAACCCAGCATCCATGACTTCTGTATGTATATGTTTTATGTGAAAGTTCTTGCAGTACAGGTAGTTGGTTCTTAAATTAGACACTTCAAAAAACAACTTCCTTCAGTGGCGGAAGAGGATGAGCTTCCTGCCCAGAGCCTCTTTCTGGAGAAATCTCTCTCTGTGTATAGAGAAAAAGAAAAATTTATTCAGTGTGAAATTACAGCCTTCTTGGTCAAAAATCTGTTTCTTGTCAGAAGTTCAGTTCTCATAAATAGGTGGTATTTAATGCACATTTTGCAGTAAATCTGCTGGACGGGGCTTGGAGCAACCTGGGATAGTGGAAGATGTGCCTGCCCATGGCAGGGCATGGGACTGGATGGACTTTAAGTTCCCTTCCAATCCAAACCATCCCATGATTCTATGGTTCTCTGATAAGCATGTCACCAAACAGGATTTGAAGTACTTTGAATGCATAAGCAATAATTTTCCATATCTATTATTTGAGAGAATATGATGAGAAGAACTGTGAATTATAAATATTCTTCATTAATTTCTTGAAATTATGCTAGAACAGGTGATATTCCTGTAACACAGAATTTGAGAAATTAAACTATTACAGAATTAGTATTTCACCTTTTTAATGGGTGATGTGTTTTATGATACCCTATCAGTGATTTATTTTTGATGTGGGGAGGGAGGAGAGGGGAAGGTTTCAATAGGTACAGTCTTTGAGGGACTCTAAAAATACCTTCCTCGATGTGTACATATTGAAAAACAGGAGATAGTGAGCAGTATGTTTGTAACTAAAATTGCTGTATTTGTCCTGCTGAGGAAGCAAGAAGTGCTAAAAACTGGCTCACAATTAACCCTTCCTCTTTTCTTCTGAGATTTATTTTTAGTAATGAGAAAAACTTTCTTCTCCAGATAAAATGCAAATATTTTGATGATAAATGTAGGTTTTTTGGAATGATTATGTGCTGTTTCAAAATTTTCAGTTGCATAGCTTTTTTTTTCCACCTGAATTCTTACGGTTTTTGTTAAATAACCTCCATCTGTTTTAAGAAGAAATGTATATTGATATGCTAAGCATCTTTCCTAACTTAATTTATATGGAAGTATGGGAACACACATTCTGGGATGCCTCCAGTCCTGCAGCTGGTTACTGATGTGGTTACTCACTGATGCCTGGAACCAGGGCCAGCCACTCCCATGGAGGGGTGTGTGGAGCTCAGCCAACTGAGAGACACAAAACTCGAGGGGGGGTTTTCCCCCGACCTGTGTCACTGTCCCAGTTTGCCACCTGAGTGACAACTTGGTGGTTGTGGTGGGACAAAAGAGCTGTTTGCAAAGAGCTGGAACATCTCACGAGTGTTTAACCCAGGAGTTACCACATTTAAAACGGCAGATTTTTCAGAGCAAGTACATGATGTGCCTGTAACTGCCTGGCCTCTTTGAACTTTTCTCTGCACTTGTTGTGGTGCTCAGCCTGTCCCTTACTGAAAACTTAAATGATAAACAAAGGTTTGGTTGGGGCAAAAAGGTCTTTAGTTCTTAATACCCTATGAGGTCAGTGCATCCAACCAAGCACATGTGCCTACAACATTGTCACCAGGATCTAAACCAGCTACCTCAGGTGTGCTCTGCAGGCAGCAAAGAGCAGATGATGTTTGGATGTAGAGAATCATAGAATCCTGGAATCTCCTGAATAGGAAGGGACCCACAAGGATCATCCAGTCCAACCCCTGGCCCTGCACAGACACCCCAGCAATCCCACCCTGTGCATCCCTGGGAGCGTTGTCCAAATGCTCCTGGAGCTCTGGCAGCCTTGGGGCCGTGCCCATTCCCTGCGGAGCCTGTTCAGTGCCCAGCACCCTCTGAGGGAAGAACCTTTCCCTGATCTCCATCCCAACCCCCTGACACAGATCCATGACATATGTAGATCTTGTAGCCAAGACTGGACTGGTTGTATAAGGAGCCTGAAATGAAGGGATTCTGTGTGAATTCTTGTAGTAGAGATGTCAGATGAAGTAAAAAAATTCACAAAAAATTTTCAGCAACTTGAAACCATGAGAACAGGGTGCAGAGCAATGGAGCATTGAGGAGCCCCCAGGAATACAACACCAGAAATCCCTATATCATTGACAATTATTCCATCAGATTCACACAGAAACTATAATTGCATATGAGGTTAAATAATAACTTGGTGGTAGCTGGTAGGATGAAAATACAGCCTCAAGTTACCTTAGATTATTAAAATGCTAAAAAACACCCCTCAGGGAAATGTGTCTGTGTAAACAAGGGTGTAATGAGCTGGATCAAGACACCATATGCACATTAAAAATTATGTGGAAGAAGTGTGAGCGATCAATCACCTGTTTCTGTGTCATTTTTCTTTGTTACCTTTCTGTATACAAGCCTGTGCTTGTTTCCCGGGTGTGCTGGCTCTGTGAAGGCCTGGCACCCTGCTGTGCAGAATGGTGATAAAATCCAGTATCCTGACTCAGTGTGTGGATTGACTCTTGCACAGGGGGTGGCGGAGGTCTGCTTCAGGGACACAAGCAGCGTGAGGCAGTGAAGGAGAAATTTGTCAAACCATCAGTGCTTGAGAAATTTTTATACATTGCAGGTTTGAATGTGACTCCGAGGGTTGTTTTTTTGGTTTTAATCTGAGTGTTTCAGAAAATTTTCCATTTATTTTCAGAGGACATTTAATGTTTAATAGAAAAACAGTACTTTCATTGAAAGGGAAATGAATATGTTGCCTTGTGGTAGCAGGAGCACTTAGAATGACAAAAGTGCAACAAGAAGGAGATTGTTGAGCAGACAGGAAGCTGAGGAAGCAGGAGCCCTGCAGGATGCAAACCACGTCAATGTGGGCTCTGTGGTGGCCCTGCACAGGAGCAGGTGCGAGGCGTATCCGGGGAGCCATCGGGAGGTGGGACATGTTTGTGGGGTTATGAACACCACGGAGCTTGTTTATGTTCTAGAAGGGTGAACATCAAGGAAAAGCTCTTTCAGAAACATTTCTGAAATAAAAACTGTGATAGAAGTACATGCTTTAAGTCAGTTCAGAGCAGTGAACGAGCTCTTGGGATAACCTGGTGTGATCTAAGTGCGTTGTTCAGGTTTGCCAAATGTTCCTTGCCTAAAGTTGTCATCTATGCTGTGAAACCAAACCATTTCTCAAAGGTTTTCTATCATATTTTTCTCAAAACTCATGTTGATGTTACAGTTAACAAGGAAATAATGTTATCATTTCAGAAAAACCCTGCAACTTAATCAGAGCACAATCAAGCCTCAAGTGTATTTCTTAAAATATTCCTGAAAATTATTTCACAATTGGTTTTGACTGTTTAAGTCAATGTCTCTAAAACCCATTTGCTCCAAACTTTCACTCATCTTTGGACATTGTACTTCATGTCTTCTCTGAGTTATGGTTTTGAAAGTATCTGAGCACAAGAATTATCAAATTTTTCATGTGGCCCGGGAAGATCATGCACATGATCACAGTGTGCTCATTCAGAGTTGTCTTTACTGGAGTTTTCCCCAATGTCTACTTTTATCCCAGAGTACTTACAGCAGGGCACCAGGACATGCTCATCACTCTTAGAGAGGCTGTGCAAGGTCTGTTTAGTCTGTGGGACCAGACAAGGAGCTGAAGTTACTCAGCAGTTACTGTTCTTTGCTGAGCCTGGGGATGTGGTAGGAATAGATGTTTAGAAGCAGCTGATTTCTGAGAACTGCACAGAGAAGGGATGCTAAGGGTGAAGAGGAGAAAGTGGTGTGAGCTATAACCTAATCAGAAATGTTCTGCAATATTGAAAGCATCTGATGGCGTAGCATCATGGAGATATTCATGTCAGCTTGTGATGAAAAGCTTAAAATCTTTCAGACCTAACTACAGTTTTTTAGTGGATATAACCATCATCAAATAAATGATTGCAGTTACATTTGTATTTGCAGCGCACCAAGATTCTAGGAGAGCCTTGAATTACCTTTTATTTTGAAAGACTTTTTACCATTAGAAAGACTTGGAATAATGGAATGGTTTGGGTTGGAAGGGACCTTGAATATCATCCTATTCCACCCCCTGCCATCGGCAGAAACACCTTCCTCTATCCCAGGGTGCTCCAAGCCCTCTCCAACCTGGCCTTGGACACTTCCAGGGATGAGGCGGCCACACCTGCTCTGGAAAACCTGTGCCAGGGCCTCAGCACCCTCACAGGGAACAATTCCTTCCCAATATCCCATCTAACCCTGCCCTCTGGCCCTGGGAAGCCATTCCCCCTTGTCCTGTCCCTCCATTCCTTGTCCAAGTCCCTCTCCAGCTCTCCTGGAGCCCCTTTAGGCCCTGGAAGGGGCTCTGAGCTCTCCCTGGCGCCTTCTCTTCTCCAGGTGAGCACCCCCAGCTCTCCCAGCCTGGCTCCAGAGCAGAGGGGCTCCAGCCCTTGGAGCATCTCCGTGGCCTCCTCTGGACTCTCTCCAGCAGCTCCACGTCCTCCTGATATTGTTCCCCAGGGCTGGGGGCAGCTCTGCAGGTGGGGTCTCACCTGAGTGGGGCAGAGGGGCAGAATCCCCCCTCCCCTGCTGCCCACACTGGGGGATCAGCCCAGGGCACGGGGGGTGCTGGGGGCAGTGCCCATGGCCAGGGCTTGTTGAGCTTCTCACCCACCAACACCCCCAGGTCCTTCTCCCCAGGGCTGCTCCTGATCCATTCTCTGCCCTGCCTGGGCTTATGCTTAGGATTGCTCTGACCCAGGTGCAGGATTTACACTTGGCCTTGTTGAACTTCATGAGATTGGCACGGGCCCACCTCCCCAGCCCATTTTTGTAGAGAATTTAACTTTGCCGGGTGTGCCTTTTGAGCCTTACCTGTTGGACACTACGAGGCTGAGTGTGAGCCAGATGCTCAAGCAGAAGCTTTTGCTTAGCAATGCAACTCTTTTAGCAAAGGCATTGCGTCCATGTTGTGTTAGAGGTGCAAATGTCAGTGCAAATTTAATCCACCACCACCAGCTTGTCTAATAATTGCTCTAATGACAAGGAATAGAACAAATCATGGGAACAAACAGTTGACAATAATATGAGGGATTTTAACTTAAATGCTATTAAGGATACCTTCCTAAATAGTAAAAAATTGGGCTACTGAGCCAGTTTTCTTCATTCACAAACTGCTAAATATAGAGGAAAGAAGCAGCAAACTTGTGAAAGAGAAGGTGATGAAACCAGAAGCAGAGCTGAAAGTGTACCTTGAGGGCTGCTGGGTGTACATCCTGTTTGACAGGACTGTGTAGGAGAGGTTGGCACTTTCCTTGCAGGACAAATTGCTGTGTGAGGCTTTTGATTTCAGACATATTCATCATGATTTTTACCTTTTTTACAACATTATTTTTCAACAATACTTGATCTAGCTGCTGAACATACTCCATGATGGTTTTCTTTCATGCATAATCAACTTACTCTGATTTTTCAAATATACACTTATGGGCTTTTATGTAAGGTTTTGTATTAGTCAGACATTTTTTCTGTGAGCAAATTCTGTTTTCAATGTTGGGACAGGTGATGACACATTTAGATTATTTCCATTGCTATCATTTTGTGAATTCCTGAAAATGTTGCTTTGCTTTCAGTTATGAAATTGTATATGAAGATTTAAAATCTAAATTAAATCTTCCTTTCCAGTGAGATCAGGTTTTATTCTTCCCATTCTCACTATATGCAAAGGCAGATTAAAAGAAAAAAAACCCCAAATGTAAGTATTATTTATGCCTGGAAAATACCCATGATGACACAGGCAGGTGATTGACTGGTACCAGGAAGATGTAATAATTTTCAAGAGAACATACTTGAGTGCACTGTGGATTCAAAAAGAATCTGCTATAAGAAATTATTTTCTAAATTATTGCTACTTCCTATGAGCTTTAAGACCAAGACATGTCCATCGTGGTGACAAACCTCTTCACTGCATGTGAATGAATTGTGCTGCAGTTAAATTTCTCTGTGGGGTTTTCAACTGGCTCTTCCTAGAGCTCTTTGCAGCTCCAATGGGTGTTGTGCTTCCTCCCTGTCCTGAATCACAGTGTAACATGGCTGGGAGCTTTTAAAATCACTGTGGGACTCCACTCAACAGCATGGCAACATTTTATTAAGGAATAAGTATGTGCATCTTGAGGAAATACATTCTGGTGAGAAATTCCTGGTGTTACTGTCACGGGTAGTTATCCTGAAGGATGTGCTTTGTGTCTCAGATTAGAAATGGTGAAGGTTAAAATATCCGACTACACTGTAAGCTCTGAGTGCAGCTGCAATGGGTTTGTGTTTATTATTCAGAGAGTTATGCCAGAATCCTACACCAAAATAAAAAATGTGACAGGAGGTGGGGAAAAAGACCTTCTCCTCTTGCACACGGCCATCCAACTGCAGCAGGTGAGTGATGGGAAAATGCCAGTAAAGAACAGAAATATCCATGGAGACCCCTGAAGATTTGGTCTAAGTGACAGAGGTGATATATTCAGCTCTTGGTGTGCTTTTGAAGGAGAATTTCTTTTATGATTACTGCAGTTAAGAAGATTACCAGGCAACTGTAAAATCCTGCATACACTCTGTTGTCTGAGATCTTTAACATTTTTAGAAAGAAGCTCTGAAATCAGCTCCTCATTCTCCTGACATTCATCCCAAGGAAGCTGTGCCACCAAGTGCAGGTCAAAAGGTTGTTTTGTTGGGGGTGTGTTCATTTTGATGATTAAAAAGCAGATATAATTTCTTCCTTGTTGTATACTCAAAACTTGTATAATCAAAATTCCTATAGAAGGGGATACATTCCTGGTAGTTTGACAACCTCTGACAAAGCACTCTAGAAATTAATTTCAAAGTGCTGCAAACCCCAAGACAGAGTCCCTGGGATGGGCAAATGTCTGGAAAAATAGCAAGGTTTGGTTAAACGGAAAGCATGTTTGATTGTTTGTTTGCTTTTCTAACAACATTTGAATCCTTTCCAGAGACAATGGGACTTTTTGTAGACAAGACTTTAAAAGAAGGATTCAGGGAGACTAGAGCTTCTTCCAGTACCTAAAGAGGATCCAGGAGAACTGGAGACAAACGTTGGAGAAGGGCCTGCAGAGCCAGGACACAGGGAGTGGCTTCCCACTGCCAGAGGGCAGGGTTAGATGGGATATTGGGAAGGAATCCTTGGCTGTGAGAATGGGCCCTGGCACAGGTTGCCCCAAGCAGCTGTGGCTGCCTCATCCCTGGAAGTGTCCAAGGCCAGGTTGGAGAGGGCTTGGAGCAAACATGGTCTAGTAGAAGGTGTCCCTGTCCATGGCAGGGGGTGGAATAGGATGATATTCAAGGTCCCTTCCAACCCAAACCATTCCATGATTCTGTGATTCTGTGGATTTGTCAGAGCTGTATTTCCAGCCCCAGGCACTCCCACTTGACTTCTACAAAGCTCATGTTGCTTTTTGGAACACTCACAGTTGTTATTTATAGAAAAGCTTTTAAGGGAAGTCTCAGATGCTGTAACTGTGGGCTCATTCCAGAGAATCTAAAGCTCAGTCGATCAGCTTCTCACATTTTCTTACTTCAGGTAAAGCAAGATTCCAGAATTATTTAAATAGTTTTTAAACACATTTTAAATTGTTTGCATGCTGATGTTTGCTGTTTAAAAACCTGACTGCAACATATTTATTTTTGTGATGCATTTCCTTTCTCATCTCTTACATTTGCAGATGAACCTGGACTGCAAGATCCCTGTTAGGAAGGTAAGTTGGATGCTTTAGAGACTGTGAGCTGCCAGGAACTCTTTATTATAGAGGAAGATATTTTTCCCTGTGAGGGTGGTGAGGCCCTGGCACAGGCTGCCCAGAGAAGCTGTGGCTGCCCCATCCCTGGAAGTGTCCAAGGCCAGGTTGGAGGGGGCTTGGAGCAACCTGGGATAGTGGAAGGTGTCCCTGCCTATGGCCAGGGGTGGATGAGATGGGCTTTGAGGTGTCTCTCAATCCAAGCTATTGTAGGATTCTGTGAATCTGTAATGAAATGATGCACAAGTAGAGAAGAGCAGTTAATATCAGTTTGCTGAATGCCCCTAGCAGTGGGTTATTGGAGACCCTCACGGCGATTAACACTTTTAAACTACTGAGAAATGTGTGCTGCATTTTACTTATGATTATACTTCTATCATTAGTAACACCAGAAATTGTGTTGATGTTTCTCAGATTTAAGTAAAGGGGTTCATCAAAGTGAGTGAAGCATAGAACCATAGAAAATCCCAAGTTGGAATGGACCCCCAGGGATCATTCAACCCCTGGCCCTGCACAGACACCCCAACAATCCCACCCTGTGCATCCCTGGGAGCGTTGTCCAAATGCTCCTGGAGCTCTGGCAGCCTTGGGGCCGTGCCCATTCCCTGGGGAGCCTGGTCAGTGCCCAGCACCCTCTGGGGGAAGAGCCTTTCCCTGATGTCCACCCCAACCCCCTGATGCGAGGGTCCTGGTTGATTTGATTCTCCATAGTGACAGTGTGAGGTGGGGGTGTCCCACCGAGAGTCCCACTGTCCATATATGAAATGAACTTGTCCTCAGTGTTTCTATGTGCCATTGACTCCTCTGTCCCATTTTTTATTGCCTAAAAAAAATTTATTGTAAAAACCACAGAATTTATTGTAGCACATAAAATTGTACAGTGCATGACTCAAGTCCTCTCCCATCCTGTTTGCTCAGTAGCTCTTGGTTTGATACGCAGCTGGAAAGGTCATTTACATGTAATTACTTTTTTTTCATTAACAGTTGCAATTTTCTTGGCTGTGCAGTGAGAGCACTGACTTTCTTGATCAATACTGAATAAGTAAACATTAAAATCCTACAGTTACTCAAGTTAAATATGATGAAAGAGAACCCAGAGATTAAATTAAAATTGCAGTAGCCAATCTTGCCTGAAACCTCTGTGGCTCAGGGCAGAAGGTTGGTGAAGTAGGTTTCAGCTTGGACACCAAATTCTTTATTTCATATTTCCAAAGGATCTGGCTACTTTAGCTTTAGGTTAGGGTTTGCAGTATAAGCTTAATTTCTATGTATGGTGTACTGGTGGTGATGAACTTCTAAATAACTTTAAATTCCGCCTTCCATAGCGTGTGTGGGAAGAACTGCAGATTTCTGTGTGTTTCCTCCATATAGCTGCCTTCATTTAAGTTCGGTTGTTACCATTTTATCTCCTTCTTCTCCTGGCAATAGTTTAAAAATGCTGACCTCGAGGAAAAAATACCATAATTGGGGGACTTGGAATCTGCCAAGAATACATTTAATGTACACAGTAAAAAGAAGAGAGATAGGCAGAAGAACAGAGGGTGAAGAAGGTAGAAAAAATTACAAACAAGAGATGCTGCATAATAATAATACTGCATGTATGAAATAATGTTCATATGTTCCAATTTTTGCCTATAAAGAAGTACTGGGTTAGTCTGATACCTTGCATTTTAAATAACTTATCTTTGAAATAGTGCATTGCAGGTACATTGCAGAATTATTGTACTATAATTCTTCAAAATTGTACAACCCCTGACAGGACAGTGGAGTGGGGGTTGGCCTCTCCTCCCAGGTAACAAGGGACAGAACGAGAGGAAATGGCCTCGAGGTGCACCAGGGGAGGTCTGGGTTGGATACTGGGGCAAATTTCTTCACTGAAAGGGTTGTCAAGCACTGGCACAGACTGTCCAGGGCAGTGCTGGAGTCCCCATCCCTGGAAGTGTTCAAACAACGTGTGGATGTGGCACTTGGGTACATGGTTCAGTGGTAAACATGGTGGAGGTGCTGGGTTGATGGTTGGACTTGATGATCCTGGAGGTCTTTTCCCAACGTAATGCTTCTGTGATTCCATAATCACTACAGAAATTGCACCGTTGTGTAAGAGTTGAGTTGCCTGTAGCAACAGTTCCTTTCCTTCTGTTATGTTTCCTTCCCTCCCACTCCCTGCTCTAGAAGTACCTCTACCCACAGCAAAACATGTAGACAAATATATTAAAGAAAAAAAAAGAAATCCCCCCTACACTCCAGTATCATATGTATCCTTTAAACATTTTACCACTTTAGATTTCTGCCCTCAGATGAGGGGCAGTGTCTGGCCTGAAGTGCCTGAAACTGCCAGGTTTGGTTGTGTCAGTTTGGGGTTTTTCCCAAACCCTTTGGAGCAGGGATCCCAGGTTCCAGGGGCTGCTGTTTGGGAGCAGCAATGTGCAGCATGGTACAGACATATGGAAACACTTCCTTCTCAGTGTTTTTGAACAAAGTTGACCAAGCAAATGTGTGAAGGCCAAGCTGTAACATGGCTTTGGTGCTGTCATAGTGGTACCTGGAAAAAGAGGGTGATGGAGACAACCAGAGCTGGACACTTTGGTTGTTGTGACACCACCAGTCAGTGAGGGACTTGACACAGGCTTCAGCTTCATGTGTTTGCTGAAGGCTGGGAGAGCTGGGAGTGTTCACCGGGAGAAGAGAAGGCCCCAGAGAGAGCGCAGAGCCCCTTCCAGGGCCTAAAGGGGCTCGAGGAGAGCTGGAGAGGGACTTGGGACAAGGGATGGAGGGACAGGACAAGGGGGAATGGCTTCCCAGTGCCAGAGGGCAGGGATAGGTGGGATATTGGGAAGGAATTGTTCCCTGTGAGGGTGGGGAGGCCCTGGCACAGGGTTTCCAGAGCAGCTGTGGCTGCCTCATCCCTGGCAGTGTTCCAGGCCAGGTTGGAGGGGGCTTGGAGCAACCTGGGATAGTGGAAGGTGTCCCTGCCCATGGCAGAGGTTGGGTCTGGATGATATTCAAGGTCCCTCCCAACCCAAACCACTCTGGAATTCTGTGATTCTTCATTTAAATTTCAGTTTTAAACCACTCTTCACCTTCCTTCAGGCTTTCTGGAGTATTTTGAATGGCTTTTTAGAACTTACTGAAGAACATTCTTTTTGCATTGTTTATTGTCAAATGAAGCTGTTTCTTCTTTAAGTACATTTTGGAGGGGTGTAAAGAAGGTTCTCTTTAAATATTCTGGGATAAAGATCATAAGCTATACAAAAAAATATATTTAGAGATGGATGTATTTCAACGCTTCCATAGATGTTTACATAGATGCATTTTTTAATAGAATCCCAGAATCATGGAATGGGTTGGGTTGGAAGGAACATTAAAGCTCATCTCATCTCACCCCCTGCCATGGGCAGGGACACCTTCCACTACCCCAGTTTGCTCCAAGCTCCCTCCAACCTGGCCTTGGACGCTTCCAGGGATGAGGCAGCCACAGCTGCTCTGGGCAACCTGTGCCAGGGCCTCTCCACCCTGATAGCCAAAAATATTTCTTCCTAATATTCCATCTAAACCTACCCTCCTTCAATTTAAAGCTATTCCCTTGTCCCATTGCTATATGACCACTGTATGAACTAACCCAGTGCAGCATGTTCTGAGCAAACAGGCTGGCTCTGCTGGAGCTGGTGCTGTCTTCTTGTACATATAGTGTTACTATAGCCTCATGCTTTGATTCTGATCTTCCTTTTGTCATCCAGTTATCCTCCTCTGTTACTGCTAAATCAGAAATAATGGGAAGTGTTAAAATATGATTCTAGCAGTTTCTAGCCTGACCTTAGTCAGATCAAAAGAGGATGAAAAGGTGCATCGGCTGCAAAAAGCTTCCCTCATTAGAAATTAGGAAGTAAAGCCCTTAGACACTGCCACAAGTGCTGCTGGAGATGGAAGCCAAGTTATGATACCAGATACTAAGGATTTTAACTGATGGAACAGGCCTCATTCAGAGCAAATGACACAGATGCCTGAAAAAAATAAGAACCAGGTGTGGAACAAGCCTCTGAGTGCTGCACATGCTCCCAGACAGACACAACACACATCACAGACACTGCAGCCAAGGCTTGATGTGTCCCCATGTCTCCCCTGACATCAGGGCTGGGCGTCACCAGCTGGGCTGTTCAGCAGCAGCTGAACATCTTCTGCTTGTACCTTGAGAGTGCCCAGGCTCTGCTTTCTTGCTGAGACGGAGATTTGGGCATTGCTATTTGTTCTGCACAGGTTTAGGGAAAATATCTTTTCTGTCCACACTGCTCCTCGGGGCTGCTGGGGATGGAGGGGAATCACTCCTGGAGGCATCAGCCTGGCTCCTGGTGATGCCGAGAGAAAGATGCAGTGTCTGAACCAGTGTTCTGAAGGCTGGGAGAGTGTTTGCTGAACGCTGGGGGAGCTAGGGGTGTTCACCTGGAGAAGAGAAGACTCTGGGGAGACCTCAGAGCCCCTTCGAGGGCCTAAAGAGGCTCCAGGAGAGCTGGAGAGGGACCTGGGACAAGGGATGGAGGCACAGGACACAGGGAATGGCTTCCGACTGCCGGAGGGCAGGGTTAGATGGGATATTGGGCAGGAATTCTTGGCTGTGAGGGTGGTGAGGCCCTGGCACAGGTTTCCCAGAGCAGCTGTGGCTGCCCCACCCCTGGAAATGTTCCAGGCCGGGCTGCAGGGGGCTTGGAGCAACGTGGTCTAGTGGAAAGTGCCTCTGAGCTTGGCAGAGGATTGGAATGGGATGATATTCAAGGTCCCTTCCAATCCAAACCATTCTGGAATTCTGTGATTCTATATTTTTGGGTTGAAATATAAATATTTGCTGTGATGAGGGATGTTTTAACTCAGTGATGTTCCCTTTAAATGCTGCAGATTGTATGTCAAATACCTGTCTGCTCTTAAGACTTGTTGCCATTTTATGGTTCCCTTTTTGAAGGTTTGAAATGTAGGGCAAACTCCTCAGGCTGGGAGGATACATTTCTGGTGAATCTAATGGTATCATCCAGGTGGACTGGAGAGGGTTGAGTTGGCAAGAGAGAGCCCATGGGTTTGGGATTGATAATGTCCAGATCTGTGCTGAGACGACAGGAGCTGGTTTTTCTGTACAAAATGTGCTGCTGTTCCTGATGAATATTGTTGCCCATCTCTCCACCTCCAAACCCTGCTCTCTTGGATAATTTTCATTTTACCAGGAAAGGCACTGCTCAATAATTTGCTTTTTGGGACAGCAAGCCTGGCTCTTCCTGACTCTCCTGGCCCAAAGGCAGGATGCCAGAAGGAAGGCTGGCAAGTGGGTAAAGCCTCAACCTAGAATGTGAGAAAAACACTCCCACACTATTGCCCATTCACCCAGTGACTTTGGAAGGGCTGCACAACCCTGATGTTTTGTCTCTGTAGCTTTTGGAGGGACCCAGGCATGCAGTGGTTCAGCTGTACCCACCGAGTCAGGTGGGCAGTGCGGGCGTGGCTTTCCTGCACCACCAAAGGGAGAAGGCAGTGCTGAGGTTCCGTGTGCTAAAGGCTGAGGCTCTGGCTGAGTGGTGCCAGTATGTAAAGGGAACACCAGCTCTGGCAGAAGCAAGAAGGAATCTCTGCTGGCCATGCAGCAGGACAGGGAAAGCCCCTTTATTGCATCTGAGGAGGTTGTTCCCTGTGCATGACACTGAGTTCCTCGGCCTGTGGTCACTTCTGTAACAACGACCGGATGTGGCAAAACCCAAAGGTACAAAACATTTCTGTTTGTCACAGGGAGTCTTTTGCAGATCCTGGGAGTGCAGCGCAGAGCTGTAAGGATGAACTTGTGTGTTTATTCTCCAGCCTCAGGTTTCTAAGGATCCATCCCTACAAATACAGGGGATAATGCAAGCAGTGCTCCTGGGGAAATCTGCCCCAAGAATCCTGTGAGCAGACTGGCTTGAATGGCTTGGGGAAGTTGTTTGTGGATGGAAAAATATAACCAGGACCTGAAAGTACTGGCTAGTTTTGAGTAGTTTTCTTCTACACTGGCTTTGTCCTTGAATTGGCAGTGCTTTCTGAAGACTTCAACAACATTTTATTACAATTTTTTTTATAAAGTATACCCCAAAAAACCCCAAGACCCCTGAATGGATGAAGTCTGGTGTTTGCCTATAACTGCATTTTCTTCTTTTTCACCATTTTGCTCAGAATATTGCAAATGTTGAACATTAGTGCAGAACTGGTGTCTGGTTTTCTGGCTGGGATGATGGACTGTGGGGGTGGTTATTCCCTCACGACTCGTTGCGGATGCTGGAGGATACAGATAAGCTGCTGCTCTTTGACAGTGGTACTCGGTTAAAGGTCTCTCTGCCATTGCCCGTCCCAGCCCGCGATGCCTCTGGGTTATCGCTCCCTGTGGAACAGCGAGGGGCGGCCGTGCTCCCGGATCAACCTCCCCTGAGGCTCGCAGAGTCGATGCTGTGGCAGGATTACACTTGGCTGGGATCCCTGGTCCCAGCTCTTCTTCTTCCGAGTCTCAGCCTCCCTGGAGGGCTGCTGCCACCACAGGCACCCACTCCACGGTCGCTGCTCTTGCCAAGTCACCAGTGGTGACATCAACTGTCCCTGTTTGCAGGGGGGATCCTGCATTCCCCGCAGCGCCGCAGGGGACAGGATCTGGTGAGCTCCAGCTCCCTTCTAGCGAGGGTGTGTAACTGTGCCCTCAAAGGGCAGAAGTTGCTCTAAGCGTTGTCAAATAATGAGTCATCTCTGATGGAGGTTTGAGGGCGCAGGCGGCGGCTCAGGGACCGCCCGGACGCTGCATCACAGCCTCACCAGCAGAGAAATCAGGAAATTGGGCAGCGGCTCTGTCTGGTAGCTGCCCTTGAATGTAGAGCTTGGCTCTCCGTAGGAAAGACTCTCCAGGAGTTCAGGAATCCGAGTCCAGGCTCAGCTGTGAGCTGCCCCAGACACATGGCCACCGCTGAGAGGTAAGAGCGAGGTCTGAGAGGAGCCGAGGGCAGGTGAGGTGTCCTCGTGTCCCCTCTGGCAGTGGGGAGGGGCGGGAGCGGTGTTGAGCGTGCTGGGCAGTGCGGGCAATGCCCAGGTGTCACCCTGGGCAGAGGAGCTGTACCTGCCCTTTGTCCGAGTGACACCCGGGGCAGCCGGGTGTTTGTGAGCCGGACCCGCGGTGTCCATTCCGGAGGGGGTGCGCAGTGTGTTGCTCCACCGCATCCAGAGGTGCAGCCTCCCCACGCTGTGTCCCCCTCCTGTCACCGTGCTGTCGGGCACCTCCTCAGCCGGGCTAACTCTGTGCACTGGACATAAGCCTGAGCTCTGCAGTTCAGGGTCGGGACAGCTCTGCCAAACCCCACCATGTTTCTGTACTTCTCAACCTCATTGCAAATACTCGGGTTAAAAGATTCATAGAAGTACAAAACAGCCCCAAAACAGAGAAGGGGCAAATATTGCCTCTCAGGCTTTCTGCCTGCACATTCTGCTTGTAGGACTTTGATTCAAGTGATGGGACCCTCACGGACCAAACACCTCCAGGAACAAACAGCTGCTTTAGGATAAGGCACGTGAGTGTCACCAGAAGGGAGGTGATTCACTGCCGTCCCCACTGGTGCCCAGGTGGGGCACTGGCTGGTGTCCAAACTCTGCCAGCAACGGGTGGCCATGTGGAGGTGGTGTCCAGCACCCCGATCCCCAGTGCCAGCCAGGCAGAGGAGAAGCTGGGCCCTTTGGTACTCAGAGTGGAGGATCTGTCCCTTCCCAGCAGCACCCGCTGTCTCTGCACACAGAATCTGTCACAGAGACGAGTTTACCACCACTGATGCAGAGGAGTGACTGTGACTCACCCTCCAAAAGAGGAATGGAGCAAAGTCATCTCTGCTCCAAGGAGCTCATCCCACAGCGTGGGCAGCAGGTGAGAGGGGGATTCTGCCCCTCCTCTCTGCTCTGATGAGACCCCACCTGCAGAGCTGCCTCCAACTCTGGAGCCCAATATCAGAAGGACGTGGAGCTGCTGGAGAGAGTCCAGAGGAGGCCACGGAGATGTTCTGAGGGCTGGAGCCCCTCTACTTTGGAGCCAGGCTGCGAGAGCTGGGGGTGTTCACCTGGAGAAGAGAAGGCTCCAGGGAGAGCTCAGAGCCCCTTCCAGGGCCTAAAGGGGCTCCAGGAGAGCTGGAGCGCGACTTGGGACAAGGGCTGGAGGGGCAGGACAAGGGGGAATGGCTTCCTAGTGCCAGAGGGCAGGGTTAGATGGGATATTGGGAAGGAATTCTTGGCTGTGAGGGTGGTGAGGCCCTGGCACAGGTTTCCCAGAGCAGCGGTGGCTGCCCCACCCCTGGAAATGTTCCAGGCCAGGTTGGAGGGGGCTTGGGGCACCCTGGGATAGAGGAAGGTGTCCCTGCCCATGGCAGGGGGTAGAACGAGATGGGCTTTGAGATCCCTTCCAACCCAAACCATTCCGTGATTCTGTGATGCTCCCGAGGAGGTGACACTGGGGATGAAGGAGTCTAGCAGGAGAAGACCCACAATTTTGAATTGCAAAGTTGTCACATGTATCCCAGTTGGTGTCAAGGGGAGCACAGGGACATTGTGCAATCATCCCACAGCCAGTGCATGTGACAGTCCCACCTCAGCCCAGCCTGTCAGTGTCCCCGCTACCAGGCAGCCCCCGCATCAGCCCTGCTGCATCCCATGTCAGAGGGGCCATGGCTGGTGCCTCTCATGTCCCTGGTGACTTGGAGCTCCTGAAAGAGGACGTGAAAAGCGAAAAAGCAAGTTCCTGGTAAAACCACCTTGCTCCCCCACGGCAGCGGCACTGGGCTCCTGCTGTGCCAGCAGAGCCGGTGGGAGCTGCGGCACATCTTCGGGGTTGGAGGCAGAGAGCAGGAGAGCTGGGTCCTTACTCCCACCTGTGTGTGGGACAGGAGTGTCCCCAGGACACAGCTGACATGGGCAGGGTTTGCAGCCTGCTCTCAGCCTTGTCCTCCATCCCGTGGTGTGGGACTGCGTGAGGCACAGGAGCTGAACTGGTCAGGGGAGCCTGTGGGACAGCGGTGGTGGCCTGGGACAAGCCAGCTCAGCCCCAGCCCTCCACAGCCCCTTTGGTTTCTTCTGCAGGTGGCAGCAGGAGAGGACAGGGAGTCCCTGATGCGCTGACGGTTGGCCATGTCCGGGGTGAGCGGGGCTGCGCAGGGACACCAGCAATTCCTGCTGACTTTGGGGTGATGTGTGCCCCCAGGACCGCAGTGGGGTGGAGGAGGACTCGTGCCCAGTGCCTCTGGTCCCCAGCCAGGGTTTCAGATGGTCCTTGGGGCTGGCCCTTGTGCCTGTGGGAAGCAGAGGGGTCTAGTTCTCGCTGTCCCTACTAATGCTGCCTTCTCCTTGCAGAAGCACTGGCCCCCCGGGACGCAGTGTGTCGCCAAGCATGACCACACCAAGCCCAAGCCCCGGGAGCTGGCCTTCCGGAAGGGTGACATGGTCACCATCATCGAGGCCGTGGAGGTGAGACCAGTGGGTGCTCAGGGACACTCTGCCCTGGGAGGGTATGGCAGGAATGGGACCCCAGTGCCATCAGCTAAGCAGCTAGAGCCAGTCCCCCCCTTCCCAGAGGGATCCCCCCTTTCCTTCCGTGGCTCTGAGACCCTCTCACCTCCAGGGCAAAGGCTGGTACCGCGCCAGGCACAACGAGACAGGGCAGGAGGGGCTGCTGGCGGCCAGCGCGCTGCGGGAGCGAGGGGCCATCCGTGTCGACCCCAAACTCAGCCTGATGCCGTGAGTACAGCTGGGGAGGCTGGGGGGGCCAGCTGAACCTCCGGGAGCTGCAACAGCACATGAGTCCAGTGCGTTCCCCTCCATCCATATTTGAGTGGGCAGCTGGGGGCAGAGCATCCCATGGTCATGCCCTGGCGATGGAGGGATTTGCTGGGGCCAGTACCCGGCTTTAAAGACCCCTAGTTGTGCCCACCCAGCTTGGATGGACCTCATGGAGAGGGGTTTTATGCAGTGGGGCTTTGTGTAGCTATGTGTAGCTTTGGCAGGGGCTCTGCTCTCCCCATCTCGCTGCTGGCACTGGGGGAAGCCCCCTGGCACAGCCCCCTCTCCAGTGCCGCTTTCCTCAGGTGGTTCCACGGGAAGATCTCAGGAGTGGAGGCAGTGCAGGAGCTGCAGCCCCCCGAGGACGGGCTGTTCCTGGTGCGTGAGTCTGTCCGGCACCCCGGTGACTACGTTCTGTGCGTGAGCTTCGGCAGGGAGGTGATCCACTACCGTGTGGTACACGAGGAGAACACGCTCAGCATCGACAGCCAGCAGTACTTCTCCAACCTCATTGACATGATTGAGGTGAGACCCCATGAGCAGTGAGTCCCACCAGTACCAGAGAAGGGCAAGGACCTCATGGGGTCACACAGTAGTGGCAGGTCCTTGTCCTGTTCTGTGTGGTTTTCGTTGGTTGTTGTTCCCTGGTGTAATTCTCCATCCCTGTCAAAGGCTCGTGGTTCCCACTCAGTTTGGGGTGCCATGCGTGGAGCCAGGATGCCCCAGGGATGTCTCTGCAAAGTAGCTGTGCCAGCTGCAGTCCCAGTCCCCAGCCGAGGGCCACATTCCCCCTATCCCTGTTTATTCAATGCTCCACACAGCAGGAAAACCCTGGAGGCCTCTGCCACCCCTGGACTTTGAGGCATTTTGCCATGTCTCTCTCCACTCAAAGCCCCCTCTCACCTGCTGACCCCACAGGGCTCCCAGGCTGTTGTGTGAGCTCTTGCCCCTCCAGTGAGTTTTTCTGGTGGTCCATCCTCACCCTGTCTCCTCTCCAGGGAATTGGACACTCATGTTTTCCTTTTAGACACAACTTCTGCTTTTGGGTGGGTTCTTTCCCCTCTCAGCTGCCCCAGCTCCACTCTAAAACTCTGGAGGCCATCCTGTCTCATCCCCTCCTGTCCCATTCTGTCCCATCCTGTCCTGCTGCTTCTGCTCCCATCACCTCTGCAAACTGCCCTTGCATGATGCAGCACCCACTGAGGGTTCAACCCCACCGGTAGCATTCCATATCCCCTGTGTTCCTTTGGCTATGCCTGGAGGGGAGCAGGGCTGAGACGTGGGCTGCCCTTGAGGGTGGCGATAGTGGAGTCCCATGGAGCATCCCAAAGCTGTTCCTGGGATTCACACCCCAAGCATGAGGGTACGAGCTAGCATCACCTCCATCTGTTCATCCCTTGGCAGCATTACATGAAGGAGCAGGGAGCCATCTGCACCAAGTTGGTGAAGCCCAAACCAAAATCTGGGATGAAGTCAGCTGAGGAGGAGTTGGCCAAAGGTAGAGGATGGTGGGAGAGGGCTGTGGTCTGGCTTTTATGGACAAGGCCCCACTGGTGGCCCCTACTAACCTGCCCTTGTGCCCATGCCCAGCTGGTTGGTTGCTGAACCTGAAGCACCTCACACTGGGAGACCGCATTGGGCAAGGCGAGTTTGGAGGTAGGTGAGAGGATGGGGTTGGAGGCTTCCTGACTGTAGCTTCCTCAGATGGCACCCCCTGACCCTCCTCTCCATCTCATGGCATGGGGGGCTCAGCCTGAGGTGCAGGAGGTCAGGTGTGGGACTCAGCCTGACCTGCCCATCCTCTCCCAGATGTCCTGCAGGGCGAGTACATGGGGCAGAGGGTGGCTGTGAAGAACATCAAGTGCGATGTAACTGCCCAGGCCTTCCTTGCTGAAACAGCTGCCATGACGTGAGTGCCCCATGGAGGTGTGGCCCCACACTGCCCCATGGCCCCGGGACAAGCAGGCATCTGCTTGACTCGGATCTCCTCCATTCCAGGAAGGTTCGGCACAAAAACCTGGTGTGTTTGCTGGGAGTGATCCTGCACAATGGCCTCTACATTGTCATGGAGTTCATGAGCAAGGTGAGAGCACCCAGCTGCTTCTCAGCCAACGGGACCCATCACCACTCAGATTTGGGGACAAAATCCCTGTTTAGGGGCTGAGTGGTAAGGATACCGGCTACTGCAGCACCTGCAGAAGGCAAAGTCTCGCAGGAGCCCCATCCTGTTGGTCATGACTTGTTTATCCTCCTCTGTCAGGGCAACCTGGTGAACTTCCTGCGCACGCGGGGCCGGGCGCTTGTCCCCACCCAGCAGCTCCTCTTGTTTGCCCTGTAAGTCCATCTCTTTTCTCCAGGCTGGGGTCCAGGGCTCTGCATCCCCCTGGCAGCCCCAGGGGACACGCGGTGACATGGCTCTGTCTCACTCGGCTGTGGCAGGGATGTGGCTCAGGGCATGGACTACCTGGAGTCCAAGAAGCTGGTGCACCGGGACCTGGCTGCCCGCAACATCCTGATCTCTGAGGAGAATGTGGCCAAAGTGAGCGACTTCGGCTTGGCCCGGGTCAACCCCAAGGGTGCGGACGCGACGTTGCTCCCTGTGAAGTGGACGGCGCCGGAGGCCCTGAAACACAATGTGAGCAACAGGGGGTCCTTCCAAAGCATCTCATCTCCTTGGGTTCCCCCTGCTTGTTCCCACTCCCACCAACCCATCCCTGCCCCACAGTGGCTTCTAGCACTGTATCTCCCAAAATTCTGGTTCTGTCCTGAGCACCCCTTGCCCTGGGGTGCAGTGGGAATTGGGGCAGCCCCAGTAGGATCTGGCAGGATGATGGGACTGGGGGGTGTTCACACCCTGGGGAGCTGGGGGTGGGGGCAGGGGGCAGGCACTGTCTTCTGTCTTGCCCTCGGGAAGCAACTGGGAGCCAGCACAGCCCCTGGCTGGCTTCAGCCTCCTCCCCTCCTGTCATCACAGAAATTCTCCTCCAAGTCGGATGTGTGGAGCTACGGGATCCTCCTGTGGGAAACCTTCTCCTTCGGACGAGCACCCTACCCCAAGCTGGTGAGTGCTGTGCCAGGAAACACCAGAAGTCACACCCCACTGGCACTGATGGGACAGGGACATCCCATTGTTCCCTAACCAGGGAAGGAGATTCCCAGCTGGCTTCTCCATCCTGGCAGGCCCTGAAGGAAGTGACAGAGCTGCTGGAGCAGGGCTACCGCATGGACCCCCCCGAGGGCTGCCCACCCACCATCTATGCCCTGATGAAAAGCTGCTGGGAGCTGGAGCCAGGGAAGCGCCCATCCTTCAAGAAACTCACAGAGAAGCTGCAGAAGGAGCTGAAGCACCTGAGGGATGTTTAATCCCATCCCACTGCTGGAACCCAGGACCTGAGGTCCCCCAGACCAACCAGCATTGGGAGTGGCAGGACAATGGTGGCCAGGAACAGTGTGGCCTGTGGTGCTGCTCTCTCCCTGTGGAGATGGAGCAGCAGCTGGGGGGGTCTCACCTCCTCTGGGGCACCCAACAGTGAGGCAGCAGCCTTCCTCTGTCCCAACATGGTCCTTCTTCCCACTACACAGCCCAGAGAAGGTTCCCATAGGATCAATCTCCCCTGACCCACCAGAGTGGGGAGCACAGCCCCTGAGGGAGCCGTGCCCGCACCCCCTGTGCTCAGGCCCAGGAGCGGGTGCCATACGTGGGGTCCCTTCAAGCTGCAAATGTCAGTAATGGGAGACAGGACTGGACATCTCCACTCACTGGAGGATGAGACCCACCCCTGACTCAGCCCTGCTCCAGCCGCCCAGCCCCACACAGGGATGCCAGCACAGCCAGATAAACCACATAGATTTGGACTTTTTGATTAAACCAAAGAAATTTGTTCAACAGAATCTTTAAGCCTCAGGGGTGAAATTAGGCCTATCCCTTGCTCAGGGCTTGGCAAAGCTCAGTGAAAAGCTTTGTGGGGGACCAGCAGCTCTGGCCCTTGGAGCCCCCCACGACATCCGGCCCCTCTCCCCTCGGGGCTGTGTGCGGCAGGGATTATGCTTTTAATCAGAGGCTGCATGGCAATTGCTTGCGTATAGATTACGAGTGGAGGGCACATCCCCGGCTGTGGGGAGCCCCTGGCCCCGCAGACTGCCAAGCAATCTCGAGTCTCAGTGGCGCAGGGATTAGCAGGGGCACGGGGTGGGTGTGTGCCCGCCGTCGCCTCGACTGCTGCCAGTCCTTTGACCCTCGATTGGGTTTTTTCTGCTAATCCTCTTGTGTGTCATCCGTGCTGACTTCCTGCACCTCCAACCCTCCTGTGTGGGTGGTTCTGGGTGCCCATGTTGTGGTGCTTTCCCCAGAGCCTGGCCCTGTGGGTGCTGCCCCAAACTGGGACTCATGTAATGAGGGGTATTTCAGCCCGACTCAGGGTATTCTGGGGCTCAGTGGCTCCTTCCACCTCCCCATCGCCCTGATGGGGCAGCCCCTGCTGTCCCTCCACAGTGCCACTGTCCCCTGCAAGCACCCTTGGGTGCAGTGAAGGGAAGGTCTTTCCACCCTGTCTGTGGCTTCCCCTCCTAATGCCTTAATCCGCCCCTGATCCGCGGTGCCCCTGGGGCTGGTCCCGCCGACCTTGCAGGCGTAGGGACCTGGTGGACACCTTGGGGCACAAGCTGCCACCACTACCTGCCATGGCCTCCTTCTTCACGGCTGCCCTGAAAAGCTTCCAGGGGGGCAAGGACGAGTCACCCAAGGGACCCCCCAAGGATGACAAGGCAGCCACGCTGCCCAACAGCATGGCCCACGAGGAGTTTGAGGAGTACCAGCGGCAGCTGCTGGAGGAGAAGTAAGGCTTAACTGGGGCTGGGGAGTCACTGGGATCCCCCATACACCAGGACCAGGATCCCTCTTGCTGTGGGCTATCCCCAGGGTGGCACAGGACAGGGACAGCAGTCAGCCAGGGCAAGGGACAGGACAGAGGAGGTGCCCTACGGTGCCTCTCTCCCACAGCGTGGGAGGTCCTCAGAGCAGCTGGCATGGGCCAGTGCACAGTGGCTCAGTGCACCACAGGTGACAAGGGGTACCCCAGGTGTCAGACCCCCTGGGTGATGGGTGTCTAGTGCCAGCCCAGCACCCTTGGAGCCACGGGATGGTGGGGCAGCATGGGATTGGATTAAGGTCCCACCTCCCCAGGACCAGGTGCTGTGGGGGCCCAGTGGCTCAGAACCAGAGAGATGAGAGGCTGTAGGAGAAGCGAGTCCCTGCAATGGGCATCATCAAAGCATCTCTGCATCTGGGGGTGGGGGCTGGGGCTGGGTGGGCAAGATGTGGCCCCTGCCCCCAGGTGCCCATTGCAACCCTGCTGTAGGTCCCAGACCTTCTCCTCCCTCCTGCCCTGGACCTGCTGCTGCAAGAGGACCAGGGTGATTTTGGAGTGGTCCTGGGGGGGTTGGTGAGGTGGGGTGATGGGGTGGCACCTGCTGCAGGATCGAGCGGGACAAGGCGTTTGTGCAGAGGAAGGCAGAGCGGGCCACTGTGCGGATGCACCTGCGGGACAAGTACCACCTGGCCCAGGTAAGAACCAGGGGGGTTCCCCTTGTACCTGCATCACCCGGAACAGCTCCAGGCCCACATCTGCCGTGCTCCCTGGATTGGAACGATTCCTGAAGAGGGCAGCAGATGGCCGCTGACTCTGTTTGACAATCGGCCACCCATATCCATCCAGTGTTCAAGTCTGGCACTGGACAGTCCCGGAATCCCTCAGCATCCCCAACACCTCGGGACTGGCTGCCCCTCTCCCCTGCTCCACCCTGGTGGGCACCGTGTCTGTCCCCGCCCGACGCCCTCTCCCCCCGTGTGCAGGATGAGCGGGACGACGCGCAGGTGCACGTGGCCGGCAGCGCGGTGGAGCTGCCGCAGGACCTGGCAGCCATGGTGCACAGCGAGGAGGAGGAGGAGGATGGCAGCGCCGGGGCCTTCGCCTTCCTGGCGAGGCTGCGGGAGGTGGAGCTGCCAGCGCTGCGGGACCGCGCACTGGGCGGCGTGGGCCAGGTGAAGGAAAAGTGCGCCCTGATGTAGCACCGCTGCCCGCCCTGCGGCAGGTGACACCGGCAGCCCCTGTTCCCGGGAGCCATGGGATGTGGAGGCTCTGGGTGCTGTTACATGGGGTGGCACGTCCCAATACACGTGCTGGGAGTGGGTTTTCTTCTCCAAAACCATTCCCAGTTGCTTTCCCAGGGTGTGCTAGGGTGCGGGACACTTGAGTCCCCTCCAGCTGTGCTGGCCAAGCCCCTCCCGTGGTGCTCCTGGTGTGAGCCTCTGGATGGGACAGGTCCCTGACACTGTCACCCCCAGCACCAGCCCCGGCACCCCACGCACCATTTGGCTCAATAAATGCAGCATTGCTGACACCAGTCTGGTCTTCCTGCCGTACCCCGCGTCCACACACACCCTGTCCTGCATGGTGGGGGGATATGATGACAGTGCTGGGGCTCAGCTGCCCCATGTTCCCTGAGCCACCAACCAGCCGAAAACGCTTGGCCTCTGCATCCGTCCCCACCTTCTGCAGCAACCCCCAGGCATAGGAGTCAGTGGGACCCAGTGATCATCCCGGGCATCCCTTGGGGACTGCACTGGGAGGGGGTGTGGCAGCATTTACCCCCTGCTCAAGCATCCCCTGCCAGTGCGGGCAGCAGGGGAATCCTTTGGCTGGGCCAGGGTGCCTGGCTGCCTCTTGCCTCTCCAGGCACTCTCTCCTGGGCTCTCGGCAGCCGCACTGGCTTAAATGCCGCCGCGCCGGAAGGCCGGGGGCTGCTGAGATCACTAATACCTGCCTATTTTAGCGAGGTCTAATCTTCCTGAGTCGCCTGTCCCCGAGGACTAAGCTCGCTGAACCCGTGTAAAATGTACGGCCAGCGCTGCTCCCAGCGGCACCTCCCGCCGGAGCCGGAGGCGCCGGGAGTCACGCTGTGTGTGCATGAAAGGAAGGACGCGCTGAGCCGCCTCCGTCTTCCCCACGCCGCTGCCATCTGCTCCGGAAAGGCTGCGGGGACGGCCCTGCCCGGGCTGCCCACGGCCGTGGTGGCCGGGCTGGGAGGGGGCGGCCGGATCCAGCGTAGGTGAGCTGGGAGCTGTATCACCGAGCTCAGCGCTGTCACTAGAGCCACCGGGCTCAGCCGCCGCAGCTGGAGCACACAGAGCAAGGAGGTCCCTGGGCAGTTCCTGCCCCAGTTCCTCCTGGGCACCCACCCCTCCAGGTACCAGTCCAGGGGCTGGTGGCTGCTGCAGCATCCCAGGGAGCGTGAGACAGGCTCATCAGGGCCTGCAGGGAGCCTCCTCATATTTGGCGGCCATGATCTCCCTGCTGTCCCCAACATCCTTCTCCCATCCCTGCTCCTCAGCCTTTTATCAGAACTTGCAAAATCTCCCTTCAGGCACAAACCCCACCCGTGTTACGTGGGATGGGGCCATTCGTGCCCCACCAGTCTCTCGTCAGGTCCCTGACAAGGTGGCAGGAGCTGTGGCATCCAGTACAAAGCTGCTCCCAGCCCACATCCCCGCTCTCCCCTGGGCTGGGCTCACCACCAAGTGCCAGCTGCTGGGATGGTGGCACTGAGGTCCCCAATGCACTTTGTCACCATAGTCCTCCATCCCCACTCGGCTTCGGGGCCCCATCCTGCCCTGATGGGCAGCCCTCTCCCAGTGCTCCCAGTGGGGCTGCCTGGGGACTCCCAGCGCCAGCTGGGATTCGGGTCAGGACCCTCTGCCAGGTCTCCTTGGCTAATCGTCCTGCCCCCCCGCCCTCCCCACGCTGCCACCTGCCTCCCGCTCAGCACCCTTTTGGGTCACCCCTGCTGCCTCCCCGCCTGCCCAAGGCCTCTTAATGAACTAAAAAAGTGATAAATCCCTGGCCGAGCTGGTCACGTGAGGCCGGTGGCCCCCGGCCGCCCCCCAGCCCGACCCCCGCCTCCGGCCCCACCGCCCCGGTAAGCTGACGCAGCGTCTCTAAGCGTTAGCAGCTTTGCGCGCTAATAGGATTAGGGAGGTTTAAAACTGTCATTTGAGTGAACTAAACCCCCTGATACTCTGCATTGCACCTTCTTAACCAATTTGCCTTCAATTAGGGTAATTGGGAAACTAGCAAAGAAGTATAGCATTAATATTTTAAAGTGATGAAGCGATTACGGGCCTTGGACAAGGAAGCAAATCAATTTGCTATCTGCTCCTAAAAGGCAATTATAATCATTTGGCAAATCAGCCTGCTGCTTCCCCCCGGGTGAGCCAACACCTTACGGCGGCCGGGCACGGCACACACAGTACCGGGGCCGGACAGCTGGGCAGTCCTCCGCCTCCAAACCCAGCACCCTGAGGACCTCCCTGCACCCCCGGGGCAGTGGGGCACCCTGGGAAAAGCTGCCAAGGGCCATCAGTGTAGGGGACACGACCCCTGCACTTGTCACAGTGGCCAGCATGGGCACCTGGGCTAGTGGGATCCAGGTGCCCGTTTGCACCCTCAGCCCCACATATCAGCCCTGCACCGGGGATGTCCCCAAACCCCCACAAACAGCACCTCCCTGCTCACCCCTGTACCCCCTGGCAGCGCCACCTGGTGTGAGGGTGTCACCCCATCCCCAGGGGCTGCGTGGCCCCCCTGGGCATGTCATGCCATGCCTGGTGTGTGGCCTTGCTGTCCCCGGGGCGGTGCCAGCCTGTCCCTGGGGTGGTGGTACACTGTCCCCAGGGGTTGGTGGCATGCCATCCCCAAGACAGCATCAGGCTGTCTCCAAAGCAGTGTCAGATGGGGCAGGTGAAGCCACACAACCCCCATGGGGGACACCGGCATGGCCTTGGGGCCCACACCAGGATGCAGAGGGGGCTGCAGGGTCTTGCTGACAGCAGCTCTGGTGGGGAGGGTACAGGCCCACTTGGGTGCCAGCAGCCACCCAGCACATGATGCGGGGGTCCAAAACCCCCACAGTGACATCTGAAAGGGGAACTGTGGCAGGGAGGGGAAGGGAGTGGGAGGAAGCCTAGACATGGCCGGGGGCGGCAGCGGTTGCAGGTGGCAGGAAGATGGTTTTGGGAGAAAGTAAAAGTGAGTAAAGAAAGAAAAGGGCAAAATCCACCCCACATGGTGGGGACTCTGGGCAGCACCAAGCACATCCCCCCAGAGCAGCCCAGGACCCCACCATGATGTTCCCGTCATCCGTTGGGGCCCAGGTGCAGCAAGGGGAGCAGGGAGGAGAAGGACTGTGGTCTTGCCCCTCAGTCCGGCTGCCTTAATCCCACGCCCCTAAGGCTAGGCCCACGGGCAGCCCCCAGGGATGGTCCCCTTGGCTGGATCCCACAGCTGGTCCCCACAGAGTGTTCCCATGCCTGGCCCCAGTGGTCAGTCCCATGTCCATGAATCATCTTCACTCCTGGTCTCATGGGTACCACCCCATGGCTGCTCCTCACACTCGACCCTCCTGCCCAGTCGCCTGCTCTGGCCCTCATGAGTGTTGCCTCTGTCTGGTGTCCATACCAGGTCCCCAAGGCTGTTCAGGGGGCCTGATCTCTATGGCTGGTCTCTATACCTGGTCCTCACACCACAACCCTGTCTCCACCCTAGGTGCTCACAGCTGAACCATGCCTGGTCCCCATCCATGTCTTCACACCTGTCCCCATCCCTGCTCCCCACACCAGCTGGGCTCTGCAGGCAGCATCACTGGGAGCCACGGGGCCACCCACACCATCACAGGGCCACCCCCAGGCTGGCCATCCCCATCCAGAGGGGGACAACACCTACCACGGCAGCATCCCCATCCTGCTGAGGCTTGGAGCGCCTGCCCTAGACCCCATCCCTGGGGCAGAGCCTCTGCAGCCCAAGGAAATCCTGCCCCCTCCCCCTCCATCCTTTCTTCTCCGCTCCCCCTGTTTCTAATTCTTTCTCCTCGCCCGTAATGAGGGGATTACACGGCAAACTCCAGCAGGACGCCTTTGTGGGGAGACAATCCGAGTGGGGAAGGCAGTTCGGGGCTTTGTCCGCCGCTGCCCCCCCGGACCCGTGCTGGGGGGACATTTAGAGCAATTACTTGTCCAGAAAGTAACTGTCAATCATTCTTAAAGGGGAAGGCCTCCAATTAATAACCTCGTCTTAATCCTTTGGACTCATTTCCAATCTGCGGTGCCTTGGTGACATCTGCAACACTAAATAAAGATTCTCCCGAGCCTTAGCACGGCGGTTCTGTGACAAATAAGAAGACTAGAGGCAACTTTGGCTGCCAAAGCTGCAAGATTGGTGAGGTTGAGCCGCTTGTTTGGTTCCCGGGAGGGACCAGCAAAGTTAAATACTCCTGGAAAAGCCGAGTTGGGCCCAGCAGGTAACACCGTTTTTTTCCAATTCGGGACAAAGCGCCGAGGGAATATGCTGAGAAAGGGAGTGGGTGTCCCCAGGGTGTGCCTGGGGTTGGTGTTGGGGACGGGGCTGGCACCCTTCCCTGGGGGCTTGGGAACGGGTGCAGGCACCCACCAGCGTCCCCCTGATTCACACGGGGACAGCAGGAGCCACCCACGCTCCCTCACCTGTCCCAGGCAGCTTGAGCCCAGGGAGCCAAATCCTGGCACCCAGATGGGCTTCCAAAGGCACAGAGAGGGGTCCCAGTAGAAGCCGGGGCTGTCTGCGGGCTGTCTCTTCCACATCCCCTGCTGCCAGGGGAGGCCACTTGTCCTCACTGATGTTCTGCTGCTTTGCAATTCTGAGGAAGTGAGCTTTTTACCCACTTCGACCAGGGCTCAGTGTTGTTTCTGTTGCCTTTTTGGGTGTCTTTAACAGCGGCCGTCCCCTCCCCTCTGGCTGGCAGCCCCCACAGGAAAACCACAGGCTGGGGCATTGATGAGATGGGGAGAAGAACCCTCCCAAGGTGTTGGGTCCTTCTGGTTCCCAGCACAGGTTTGCAGCTTAGGGACTTAAACCCAAAAACTGCTGCCAGGATGACAGCAGCTGCAGGAAGATGTCCTTTGGGTCTGGAGTGCATCAGATCCCACGCCGCCAGCTCAGTGTGGCCCATTTTTAGCCAGGATTCCCAAAACACTGGGAATGGCTTGGGGCTCCCAAGGCCAGTCCCTGGAGGATGGGTAACACAGGGTGGCTGGTGCTGATGTTCCCCAGCCTGACATATCAAAGTTTCCCCTTACCCTGCCAGGGACATCTGTGCCCCTGGCCGGGCCAAGGCAGATTCGGGTGGGGGGTCCAGCCCTTGCCCCCATCCTGCAGGGTCCGGTGCTGCTGCCCTGCTGCCGGTGTGCTGCTGCTCTGGTATTTTGCTGTTCTTGGCTCATCCATGCCCCCAGGCTGGGGTTTGCTGCTCCCTGGGGAGTTTTTGCCTCCTTTGCTTTCAGATGGTGCCAGGGTGGGGGGACCATGAGGCTGCCCCCAGCCCTGCTGTGACCTCCATCCCGGCACCTCGTCCCTGTCCTCCCACCTTTGCCTCACTTCTTCTCTCTTCCCACTTGCCCCACCTTGTCCCTGGTCCCCCCAGCCCCTCTCACTCTTCCCCCCAGGGATCATCTCACCCATTCCCACTGCCCTGGCTCCTTCCAGCTTCCCCTCCAGCCCCAGCTCCCCCACATTGCCCCATGGGACCATGGAACATGGCTGGGCAGGGCAGACAGGGGTTCTGATGGGGTGCTGGGTCCCTTGGGGGGTCTGTGCCCTAGGAGGGTGCTCTGGGTGCTCAGTCCCCCTCTCTCCTCTCCTTGCAGGTGTGGAGCTGCGCAAATGAGAAGCAGGTAAGTGAGAGCAGGATGGCAGTGGGGGATCCCATCCCCTCCCTGTGTCCCCAGCCCCAGGACACACTGCAATGCCCACATAGGGACCAGAGGGCCTCTGCTTCTGCCAGCACTCCCTCACCCCTGCCTCAAGGCACCCCACGGTGCAGCACCCAGCACCCCTGCCCCGACTTGCAGCTCCCCTGGGGCATCCTGAGACCGCGAGGGGCTGTGGGGCATCTGGGGGTGCTGGCAGCTCCCAAAGGCACACAGGCTGCACTGCACTCACTGCGCACACAGCACTGCATGTGCACAGCCGCTGGGTGAGTACAGCACCCGCTGGGTGTGCAACACACTCTGCACACCCTGCCCACGCTGTGCACTGCACACCCTGCACACACAGCCCCCGGGGCACACACTGCCTGCACTGGACATGCTGTGCCCACACCACACACCTGTGGCACACACTCTGAGTCCTCCACAGCAGCACCAGGCACACGCTGCACGTGTTGGGTGCACTGCACACAGTCAGGGCACATGCTGCACAGACAATGCACATTGCCACACGCATGCATGCACTGCGTGTGCTGCACTGCATGGTGTGTGCCACAGGCTCTGCACGTGCTCTGCTGCGTGTGCCACGCACACTGCACGCACACTGCACACACATTGTTGTGCCCACCGTTCCTGTGCAGGGGTTCATGCCATGCCCACACACTGTGCACACCCTGCACAGGCACTGTGCACACTCACCGTGCCCCGTGTGTGCTGCATGCACGGCACATGGGCACTGCACCCCAGCACTGCACATGGTGGCCCAGACCACCCCACACACTCTCATCCCCACATGCACTCCCCTGCACTGTGCATATCCTTCACTGCATGTTCAGCCCACCACACAAATCCCCACACACCTGCACCTCACTGTGAACACCCCTGAGCACCCAACACCCACTCCGGTACACACACAGACACACTCCCATTTGGGGAGCACACTGTGCACACCGGCACTGTGCACACAGACACCCCCTGTGTGCACAGACTGGGCAACACCTGACACCCACTTCCTGCCCACTGTCCTCTAGACCCCCCATTTACCCCCTCCCAGCATGAACTGATGCTCCTTTTCCCTGCCCACTCCCATTGAGGCATTAGGTGGGTTTTTGCTGGCAGGTCTGGGCCATGCAGTGCCTTCCCCTTGCCCCGGGATGATGGTTTTCTGCCCCATTTCCATGACTGCCGACTTCCTCACAGTGGAAAGAGACCCTTAATCCCCTGGAAATACTGCAGGAAGATTTCAGATGCCGGATAAAAAGCTTAAAGATGAAATGTTGGGAGGGTTGAAAATGCTTATAAGCGTCACCAAAACGGTTATTAGCTGGGGGACGGTGCCAGGTCACTCCCACCCTCGGGACTGACACTGGGTCATCCAGTGCTCCAGGGCCAGCCTTCCCCATGGAAGATGCTGGAGGAGAGGAGCTGGGCAGAAGAAGGAAATTAACCCAGGCTTGGTCCCCTCCAGGCCCAGGCAGGGAGAGGTTGGGTCGGCTGTCAGTGGTGGTGTTTTCATAAAATCCTCCATGTTAGCGGAAATCTTACTTGGTTGGTTCATTGGCCTGGTGGCATCTGGGAGTAGAGACAAGCGCTGGGCATCTCCTGGATGCTGGGTCAGTCCCCGGAATCGTGGGTCAGTCCCCAGGACACAACAGCCCTGGGATAATGCTGTGGCAGAGAGGATTATGCCTTTGCATAACCTGTTCTGGGGGCCACCCTATATCCCATCCCTTCATCTACTTGTCCGTCTGTCCCTGGGCTGGGGACACATGGGGGGTCCAAAGACCCCACACCCTGCTAACCCCCACGGTGCCCTCGCAGGTGCCACCATGTTCCTGAATAAGTGTGAGGGGGATCTGGGGGAGCTGCGGAAGCCGGGGGACGGCGAGGGCACCCCACCAGCCGCCGCCGAGGAGGAGCAGCCCAAGAAGAAGCACCGGCGGAACCGCACCACGTTCACCACGTACCAGCTGCACGAGCTGGAGCGTGCCTTCGAGAAGTCCCACTACCCTGACGTGTACAGCCGCGAGGAGCTGGCCATGAAGGTCAACCTGCCAGAGGTCCGCGTGCAGGTAGGGAGGGCAGCACCCTGCATCTGTCCCTGGGCAGGGCCAGAAGGGCCCCAGGGTGCTGGAGAGCTCTGCTCTGCTCTCAGCTCTACCGCCACTGCCTCCCTCTGCACCTCAGTTTCCCCATTGCTCCAGGTGGTGGAGGCATCTCTGCAGAGCTGGCTGCTCCTGACAAAGCCTGGGAAAGGGTTTAATGGCTGAGCCTTGTTCCCCCACAGAGTCCCAGTTTGGCCCACAAGGTCCCAGTTCAGCCCACAGGTCTGAGGTTCCATTTGTGCACGGAGATTGTTTTTAGAGATTTTTTCCCCTTCTGGTGGCAGCTGCTCCTGCTGATCATGTGGAAAGCTGGCCAAGAAATTCCAGCCTTGGCCAACTGCGGCCACTTCTAGGTCTTTAGGGCTGGGAAAGCATAAGTTTCTCATGGATTTGGGGGTTTTAAGCTTGTTGAAGCAGGGAGGATGGCAAGGTTGGGAACGTTTCGCTCCCTAGGCTGCAAGAAAAGGCTCATGGGGGGACAGCACAGCCTGGGAAGAGCCTGGGGTCCCACCGGTCTGCTCCCCATCATGCCTGGACTGATGGGGTGAGATTAGGGAGAGGGAAAGGGTCAGGGAGCTGAAGTGACAACCCCACTGCGAAGCAAAGCAGTCACCCTTGTACAAACGAACTGAATTCCCCAGGCCTCAGCCCCAGCCCAAGACAACGCAGCTTTTCTGGAGAGGGTCCAGACCATAAAGACACCTCTGCTGAGCTCTCTGAGCAACAACCAATTTCACAGAATCACAGAATAATTCAGGTTGGAAAAGCCCTCTGAGACCTCTGAGTTTAACTGTTCTCCCAGTACTGCCAAGGCCGCCACTAATCCATGTCCCCAAATGCCACTTCTATATGTCTTTTAAATTCCTCCAGAGATAGGAACTCCACCACTGCCCTGAGGAAGAAGTTTCCACTAATATCCAACCTAACCCTCCCCTGGCACAATTTGAGGCCATTTGCCCTTGTCCTATCCCTTGCTTCCTGGGAGCAGAGCCTGACCTGACACTGGCTGCACTCTCGTGTCAGGGAGTTTTGGAGAATCAGAAGGTCCCCCCTGAGCCTTCTTTTCTCCAGGCTGAGGCCCCCAAGCTCCCTCAGCTGCTCCTCATCAGACTTGTGCTCCCACCCCTTCCCCATCTCTGTTCCCTTCTCTGGACATGCAGTTTGCACCAGTGCAGCCCAGAGTCCACCAACAGCCATGATCAGCCCATGGAGCCATCCCATTCCCCGCCCAGTCATTCATCTTCCCTCCCCTTTGCCTCCCACAGCAGACCCCTGTGCCCTGTGCTGCTCTGGGGACACAGGGACCAGCACTTTAATGAGCAGTTCCCATGGGGTCAGAAGTCACTGCTGAATTTGGGTCGCTGATCCCTGTCGTTCCCATTGGGTTTTGGTGCAACTGTGGTGGTTTGACTTCTAAAAGCTCTGACCAAGGGGGTAGGAAGGTCAGATACCCAGTGGGCTGCTGGGTGTCTGCAAGGCCAGGGTGCATGTTCCCATGGAGCAGAAGGGGCTGTGTGCTGACACCTCTCGCTTTCCACCCCTCAGAGGTGTCCTCAGTCTCTGGAGCTTGTGGGAGAGGTCAGGCAGAGGTGCTGGGATTGCTGGAGCCCTGCAGGGCAGCCCTCGTGGGATGTGGTACCCCATACAGGACACCCCGCTTCGAGCACTCCCTGTGGGACACCCCACATGGGCTACAGCACAATGGGACTCCCTGACTGGGGCAGAGCACATGAGGCACCCTGCATGGGACACCCTACATGGGACACAGCATGTGGGGCACACTGCAAGGGGCTGGCTGGGTACGGTGGAGCTCACCCTGGCTCTCACCTCGCAGGTCTGGTTCCAGAACCGACGAGCCAAGTGGAGGCGGCAGGAGAAGATGGAGGCCAGTTCCATGAAGCTCCATGACACCCCTGTGCTCTCCTTCAACCGGCCCCCCATGACCCCCAACGTGGGGCCCATGAGCAACTCCCTCCCGCTCGACCCATGGCTGACGTCCCCCATCTCCAGTGCCACCACGGTCCACAGCATCCCCGGCTTCATGGGAGCCCCCCAGGCCCTGCAGCCCCCCTATGGTGGGCACTCCTTCCTCAACACGCCCCCGCCGATGGCGCAGGGCATGCAGCCCATGGCCCCCGCGCCCTACCAGTGCAGCACCCCCTTTGTGGACAAGTACCCGCTGGAGGAGGTGGACCAGAGAAGCTCCAGCATCGCCTCTCTCCGCATGAAAGCCAAGGAGCACATTCAGACCATTGACAAGACCTGGCAGCCCATTTGATGAACACTCCCCAGCTCGGCCCCAGGGCGGGTGAGGGAGGACAGTGGGTGCTCAGCAGGACCAAAGCCGGCACTGGGCAGGGATGCAGAGCTGCGTCTTCCTCCCACTAACCCAGCTCTGGCGGTGGCAGGGGAGAAACAGGGTGCTGGTGGGACCCCATTGCTGCGGGGGAGCACCCCAGGAGAGCCCCTTTGCCTCACTGAGGCACCAACATCAGCTGAGGATCTGGCCGAAGCTCAGGCATCCCACCGTGCCACAGGGCCACCCACTACCTACTGGTTGGACATCTCCTTTCCCCACACCCCTTTCTGTTCCCATTATTATTAATTTTTTTAATGCTGCAGATTTAAACAAAACTGAATGGAAAGGTCTAGTTTCATAGGGAGTACTTGGGGGGATGTTTTAGCTGCGTCGGGGCGCAATGCCAGTCATGCCAGGAGATGCGCCGGTGCTGAGAGCACGGCTGTATTGTGAGTAAAGAGAGAAGCTGGACGGCTGCCGCATGCTGGAGTCGGGCGCTGCCAGGGCCTTGGTCACGCCGTGCCCTTGGTAGCACTGTGGGGCTGCCAGGCCTCTGCCAGGAAGGAGCTTTCTGGGGAGTATTGGAGCATCATCGCTGGGCACCCTCCTGTCCCACTCCCTCGGGATGCTGCGTGCAGGGCTTGGCTGGATTCAGGCCCAGGTGACCCGATTCAACCCCAGCTGGGCCCAGCTTGTGCTGCACCATGGCCTTGAGGACTTGTCATGGGTCACCTGCTTGACTGTGCCTCGGGGGCTGTGCCCACAGCCCCCCTGCCTTAATGCTCCCCAGAGGTGCCAGTGGCACAAAGCTGCTGGAACTGTGCTGGTGGGAGGATGGGGGGTCCGCACTGGGACCCCTGTATCCCCTGGCCAGGGCTGATGAGAGGAGGGGGCCGGCTGGGAGCCCTGGGGTCACTGCAACAGGGCTGTTGGGGCACACCAACACCCAGCTTACCCCTTGCCAGTGTTTCCTGTCAGTTGAGAGCTGAGTGGTGTTGACAAGGTGCCATGTCCTCAGGGTACCCAGAGGGGCTTTGCAGCTCCAGGGGGACCCTGTCTGCCCACCCACCGGAGCTTGGGGCACAGTCAGTGTCACCAGCACCTTCACTGGTGGCAAAGACCAGCACAGCCCCAGCACACAGCTGAGCCTACAGTGGTTTTGAGGTGCTGAAGCACGGCTGGAACAGCAAGAGAGGGGGACTCAGCCCTGGCTGAGTGGGTGCCCCGGGTCCCTGGGGTGCCCTGAGGCGTCCTAGGTTCCTGAGGAAACCAGACAAGGGCCAACCTTCCCCCCACCAAAATAAGATATTTCCCCGGAAAATGTTCCACTTCAGACCTGACAACAGCCCCCAGCAGGGGCTGTGCTTGGGTAGCCCCATCTCCACTGCATCCCCCCTTGTCCCAGCCCCTGCTCAGTGTCAGCGTCCCCCCCCGCAGCCCCCACCCGGGGGTCTCACCCCGATCCAAGGCCCCCGGGGCCAGACTCTGACGTCCCCAGAGGCCTGGGGTCGGGTGGGTCTGGCCGAGATGCCAGCAGGCCAGGCGAGGCACTGACCCCGGCAAGACCCTTCTCCTTGTGCCCCGTCCCCCGGCTGCTGCTGCTCGTCTGTTTCGTTAGCGACAATTAAACCTTTAACAACCCATTAAACGCATAATCGATGCTCCCCGGCTCCCCGGCCCAGCTAATGGGGTGAAGCGCCCCGGCAGAGGCGAGCTCCGGCCGGCAGATAATGAAGTAACGGCTGCGGAAGTAATGGGGTTTGATCCGGGGGACGGGACGCGCTCAATGGGGGCTGCGCTTTTCACATGACATAATTGCCGAGGCTGGCGCCAGCCCGGGGCACCCCTCGGCCTCCCGAGCGCCAACAAAGGCCGGCTGGCGCGGGGAGCGGGAGCGCCGCACCCCCGGCTCGTTTGATCGGAGCCTAATTGGGGCGAGGGTGCTCCCCCATCCCGGCCCCGCAACCGCCGCCCGAGAGCGCGGAGGGGCCCCGGGATGAACATACGTCTTCCCGGGGCTGGGGGCTTGTGTGAATTATGGAAATGAGCTAATTTCCATGGGGTGGCACGGGGAATGTTGGGGTACCCTCACTTGGTACCCCTCGTCCCTTCCGTGGGCGTGCCCGATGCTGCACTGCGTCTTCTGCGGGAACGGACAAGATTTCTGACCCCAAAAATGCAATTTCAAGGCAGGGAAGGCGCAGGAGCGCCGAGCTGCCTGCCTGGCCCACTTTATTGGTGCTTTTCCCGATGAAGAAGGAGACTCACTGGAGCCTGCCCCAGCATGTGGGGCTCTGTTCGGGAAAAGCAAAGAGGCATTTTTTTCCCCCTTAGATCCCAATCCTGTCTTGAAATAATTCCCCGCCCAGATGGGGCCGGTTCCTGGGGTTGGACTGGGTGGACTGGGTGCTACTGGGAGTGCTGGGGGCACCAGGGGGTGCTTCCAGCTCCTCGTGGCTGAACGGGAGCCCTCCCGCTCCCACCCCCTCTAATCTCCTCCCGCGGGATTTGCCCCCTAAGCTGCTTATTTCTCTCTATTTCTCCCAGGCCTGAATGAATCCAACCCTGCCCCGGCACGACGCCTCACATCCACTGAGCCGTGGCCTCTGGGCACTCTGCTCCTGGAGCTGCCCAGCAGTGGCTGGCATGTGAGGCTGGCACTGCCCAAGGATGAGGGGCAGCACTGCCATGCCAGAGGACATGGGACTGGCACTGCCCAGGGATGTGAGGGTGGCACTGCCATGCCAGGGGATGTGGAGCTAGGGCCAGTGGTCCCAGTCATGCTGTGCTGTGAGCCCTACATCCCCTGGCACCGGCTCAGCCCCTCCCACCTCTTTGCAGGTCAACTCCACCCCTTCCATCCCCTGGCCCACTGGCAGGACAGACATGGCCCCAGGAGACTGCGGTGACAAGGGGGGCTTTGCTGTCCATCTACAGGGTGTGGGAGCTGGAGCCCTCGGGGCTCAGGTTCTCCTCAGGGGTGTTGACCCACGAGCTCCCCCCCAGCCCCCAGCTCCCGGGGGGAGAGGAGGAGAGGAGGCTGTGGGACAGTGAGGGGGAAGTTGCCTGCTGCAGGTTGAGCTTGGCAATGAGCGGCCGCCCCACGTTCACCCACTGCCGCTCCTCCACGAAGTCGTCCATGCCCCGGTAGCAGAACTGCAGGCAGATGGTGAAGGCCAGCTCCTGCTGCAGGGACAGTGGCACCATGGGCCCCTGTCCTGGCACGGCCCTGGCCACACTGTGCTCCCAACACCGGCCCCTGCTCACCATGGCTCTTACCTGCAGCTTTTGCAAGCCACAGATCCGGCTGTAGAGGCAGCAGGAGGGGCAGCCGAGGCTCCAGACAGATGCCAGTGGGCTGCCCACCTCCTCTGGACTCTCCTTGTTAGTGCATTTGAGGTCCACGTCCAGTTCCTGCCATGGATGACATCCACGTGAAAACCACCGCTAATTTCCCCCCCTATTCCCCACCATTGCCCTGATGAGGGCTTTGGCAGCTGCTCCCACCTCGGGAATACCAGTGAGCCTGGCCTCGCACTTGGTAATGTCCTCGGGGGTGGACACCACACGTGTGTAGATGATCATGATGTTGGAGAACTCGGCCGCAAAGCCCAGCTGGACGGTGACGCCGCAGTCGAAGCGGAGGTATCGGCTCTCTGGCAGGACTGGGGAGGGGACAGGCAGCACAGGGTTGGGACCTGCAGGGGCTCAGGACTGGAGCTGTACCCACAAGTGAGGTGACCATTTGATCACCCTGGAGCAGGGATGCCAACATGGTGCTCCTGCCTCCAGGCTGGTGGCTCTGTGCTGGCAGTTTCCCCTCCAAGTGGGAGGAACCTGGCAGATATTGCCCACAGCACCTCTCTGCTCCTTGGGCTGTGCCCGCTCCAGGTGCCAGCTCCAGATGGGGTGGCTGTGACTCACCATGAGCCTTGGCCCACTGCAGGTTCCTGGCAGAGGACTCATCCCGGCCCCGGGGACAGATGGGGTCTGTCAGAGCTCGTCTCTCTGAGAGGTTGCTGCGAAGCTCCAGTGCCTGCCGGCCCCGTGTGATCTCCAGAGTGCCCATGTCTGTGGGGACACAGGGGGTCAGCAGGGGCTACCGGGGGGTCATTGTTCCCCAATGCTCCTCACTCACCCTCGGCCACCTTGTCTAGCAGCACCGTGATCTTCTCATCCTCCAGCAGCCAGCGCTTGAGGAAGGTTACGAAGATGCCATTGGAGAGCTCACCCTGGCTCAGCTCATAGGCTTCAGCATCTGCACACCTGTGGGGACAGGGCAGTGGTTGGCTCTGTCATGGTTTCTGGCACTCCCCAGGAACTGGGAACAGGACAACAGCCCTATGGGAGCCAGAGCTCGGTGCCCAGGGCTCTTCCTGTTCCCACTACACCATCTGGGCACTGTGCCAGGGACAGGTGGGAGCATGGCCAGACCCTGGATGCTTAAAGCATCAGCAGCCCAAACCCCTGTCCTCTGGAAGAGCCTCAGGGCTTCGTGTCCTCAGGTGCTGCCCAAAGCCAAGCAGTGCCATGGGCACCTCCCTGCCCTGCAAGGGACTGGGGGCTGCTGCTCACCCACCCCCTCCAGCATCGACGGGGGAGGAATGCAGGTGCGAGGGCTGAGCCCCCCTGCCTGGCTTCAAGCCAGGCAGGGAGACTCAGCCCCGCTGCCTGCACCAGGGGGTGGCAGGAGGGGACTCACGTGGCGTAGCCAAAGACGATGTTGGCTGTGACCTCCAGCACCCCGACCTGTGGGATGACGTCGTCATTGAGGTTCCTGCAAGAGAAGAGATGCTGGACAGAGCTAGGACCTGTCCTCCCCTCAAAACCCACCCCAAAGCACACCAGACCCTGGGGACTGCTCTGTGCCCCTCTGCCCACCCATTACAGTGCTTGCCAGCTCACAGGGGCAGCGATGTTTTGGGGCATTTAGACAAAGACAATGGGTTTAGATGGGACACTGGGGGTGCCCTGCTATGATCTCCCAGGAGCCACCACCCACAGGTCCCTGTGCTGGGCCCTTCCTGAGTGTCATCTTGTCCCTGGGGGGGTGGCAGGGCCGGGTCACCTCTTGCGGCACATGTCGAGCAGGAAGATGTTGAGGCTGGTGCGGCGCTGCTGCATGTCCCGCAGCACCCGCTGCACACACAGGCAGTGCTCCGACGTGTAGGCGCTGGGCGCATCAATCGGCACCATGAAGCTGTTGCCAAAATTTTCATAGCCGTGCCCAGCGTAATAGAGCAAACCTGCCAGGGGGACAGAGGGCAGGTGATGAAGTGACATCTCATGACCTGCCAACACCTGCTTCTTGCCAGCTGCACCCCGAGGCTCCAGCAGCCCAAAACCACCCAGTTCCCCCTGGGCTGGAGCTGCCCCAGCGGGCGTTGTCACACCGTAGACACCCTTGTCAAGGAGGAGGAGGAACTCATCGACGGCCATCTGCATCTCGGCCTTGCACAGGTCCAGCAGCGACACCACCTTAAAGTCGAGCTGGCGGAGGAGGGCACCGAGGGCGTGAACATCTACCATGGGTGCCTGCAGCTGCTTGTGGTGCAGGTAGTGCATGTTGCCGATCAGCAGCGCTACTTTGTCCGTGGCTGCAAGGACGGGAGAGGGAGGTGTTGGGATGGGGCAGGACACTCCTGCTCTCCATATTACCCTCAGCCCACAGAGGTGACACCCAACTCTGGTAGGTGTCCCTGTCCCTGGGTACCAAGGTGCCCTGTGGCATCCCTGCCTCACTGATTCCTGAACCCTTGGGTTAGGGTTAAGGGTTAGGGCTGTGCAGTTGGGTTGAGGGTTAGGGTGCTGACCCACTCTTCTAATTAGAGTAGAGGCTGGGATACTGATCTGCTCTTCTGGTCAGGGTTGGGATGCTGTTACACCCTCCCAGTGTGCTGCACCCAAAGCACTCCTGGCCAAGTAAAGCCTTATGGGGTGACAATGGTGTGATGACACTGGTGACAGTCAGAGCCCCCCCAGGTCTACCACCCCCTCCTGGGCAGGCTCTTACCATACAGCTGGCCAGGGCTGCCATGCTCCGGGGAGCCTGGGAAGAGAGAAATGCCATACCACAGCTCTCCAGTGCCAGGAGAGCACAGCAGGTAGAGCAGCACAGACCTGCCTGCTCTGCCCCCACCTACCTTCATCCCCCTCCTGCCAGGAGCCTCCAGAGGTGAAGAGCCGCGGGCCTGCAGTAGAAGGGAGGTCAGGGACCTCCATGCATGGCAGCATGTCCCAGCATGGGCTGCAGCCTCTCCAAAACTGTGGAGAGGCCACGAGGGCTGTACTGGGAACAGAGCAGGTGGGGGGTCACAGAGATTTGTCTGGGGCCCTCACCGATCTCCACATCCACCTCCTGGCTCCACACCTCATGGAAGAGGTTGAACACGCGGCAGGAGTAGCTGCCCCGCTCGGCCGTTGTCACCAGCTTCACCTGCCAGTGGGACGCAGTGGGAGGCTGGGGCAGTGTGTCAGACTGTGCTGCACCATGCCACACTGTGCCATGCTTTGCCATGCTGTGCCAACGCTGTGCTGTGCCGGGGGCCCTCCATACCTGGAGCTGGGGTGCCTGTGCCCCCTCCATGGGACGCCGGTTCCTGAACCACTGGTACTGGGGTGGAGGGTTGCCAATGGCTCTGCACTCCAGTGCCAGCGTGTCCCCCTCGGCCAGGCAGCACGGCCGCGGCTGCCGCAGGATCTGCAGTCCTGCCATGGTCGGGCAATAGCCACTGGCTGGGGAAAGGACAGGGTGGCAAATTAGACATCCAGCTGTGGCAGTGCTCTTCAGAGCTGCTCCAGGCTCCAGGCTCCTCACCCACAGGCCCTAGCACCCATGGGTGGCATGAGGCAGTGGTCACAAGGAGGACATAAGGCGTGCAGCTCCTTTGTGGGCACTGTCACCTCGGCAAGCCCAGAGACCCTCGCAGCTGAGACAGGGCGCAACATGGCAAGTGATGCTGCTCAGGAGCAACCCCTGTCCTGATGGGGCGAGCGGTACCCTGGGGGAGCTGTCCTGATCCCAATGGGGCAAGGGGTGCCCCATGGGTGCTAGCCCAGGGATGCAGATTTTGAGGCCCACCTGAGCTGGGGCTGCTGCTCTTCTCCACGTGGACATGGGCCCACCTGGAGAAGGTGAAGGTGGCCCCGCAGTTCACCCGGCAGATGTACCACTCCGGCTGGCCTGGCGGGGTGGCCGTGTCGATCACCAGCTCCGGGGATGTGGCTCCGGGCACCTACGAGACAGGAGGGGGTCAAGGAGTCAGGGGCTCCCTCTTACCTGTGTGGGTGCCCTCACCATGGAGAGGGTGCGGGGGCCCTCCTCAGTGTGGCACAGCAGTACCTCACCTCCTGCCTTCCGCAGAACCACTGGTACATGAGCCCCGGCGGGCCGGTCGCACAGCAGGTCAGGGACACCTGTGTCCCCTCTGCCACCACCTGTGACTCCGGCTGCACTGTGATGCGGATCATGTCCTGGACTGTGAGAGAGGAGAGACCAGCCTGGGCTGGCTGAGTCCCCTGTACCACACCACCCCCTCCCATTCAGTCCCATCCTACCCTGTCCCATCCCCATCCACAACAGCCTGTCCCCTCCCAGCCCAGCCCAGCCCAGCCCACCCTATCACACCCCACACCTCCATCCTCTCCCAACCATCTCATCCAGTCCCGTCCCATTGGCATATTCAGTACTATCCCATCTACCCCATCTCATCCTGTTCCAGTCTATCCCATTCCACTCTGCTCTATCCTATCCCATCCTGTGCTATCCGAACCGGTCCCGTCCCATCCCATCAGACACATCTCATCCCATCTCACCCTGCTGCACCCATCCCACTCCTGCCTGCCCAGGACCCTGCTACCAGAGCAAGACCCCCCAGCAGGAACTGCTGCTCTTCACCCCTGTCCCCGTTTCCTCCTGCTGAGCCCCTCCCCTGCCAGTGCCCCCCTCCAGCCCCATGGTTCCTGCTGCCCGTCCATACCGGCGGAGCTGAGGACCCGGCAGGCCTGTTCGTGCCCCATCCGCTCCAGGCAGCCCAGCAGATACCTGAGGGTGCAGTCACGCTCGGCCAGGAGCTGCAGCAGGCACTGTGTGGGGCTGCCGCGGGGCTCCAGCACCTTCAGCGAGCACATCTCCAGCTCCTCCGCGCTGCGAGTGCCGCAGCCGTCAGCGCCACAGCCCCATCCCTTGGGGCAGCCGGGACCCCTGCCAGGGGCCTCGGTGGTGCCCCAGCCCAGGGGCTGGCTGACCAGTGTACTCCTCACTCAGCCCACGCAGAGCTGTGCCCACGTGCATTTTGTAACCCAGTCGGGGACAATGCCCAGCAGTGCCCCCCCAGCCCTACCTGCACTTGAAGCGTTTCTCGGCCCCGGCCAGCTCAGCCAGCTTGCGCCAGCCCCGACCAGCGTTATCCAGGAGCTCACACAGCCGGGCCACCACCTCCTCGCCCAGCGAGCTGATGGGCATGCTCCAGTCCCCCATCTCTCCTGGGGACACCGAGGGGACAAGCCATCAGTGGGTCACAGAGTGACACGCACCGTGCCCCACTGGACCCCTCTGGGCGCAGGGTGGCTTGGCAGGGAGAGCAATGAGATCACTGTTGTCAGGACACCTCCTGGCAGGAGCCTGTGGAGGTGCTGGGATCTGGCTGGGCAGTACTGCTGGATCTGGCCACTGGCAGCCAGCCAGGAATGCGACACACTCGCACTCCATGAGCCGTGACAGTGGCACGGGGGACCCTGCTCATGCCCAGCCTTGGGCAAGGAGCCAGGGTATTTTAGCTCAGCCCCAAGAAAGGGACCTTGATGTAATGGGGGTCCATGGAACTGGAAAGAGGGGATGGCCCCTGTCGCCTTTCCTGTCAGGTGACACAGAGAATGGGGCCCCAGTACCCCTCTCCTTCTGACAGAGGTCCCAGTGAGACAGTAGCAGCCCCCTTGCTGTCACCAGGCCTCTGTATGGTGGCTCTGGAGCCACCATGAGGGGCCTACTGGGGGATCAGCAGAAGGTACATGGGGGTCCTGGGGCTGGGACCCAGATCAGCTTGTCCTGAATCCTGGGAAAAGTTTCAGTGTGGCATGACCCACCTGGACAGGGGCAGCACGCAGGGACCAGCTCCCTTTTCCTCCCCTCAGGTCCCTCCCCAACAACCCACTGCAGAAGGGCCCTTGTCCCCAGGACCGAGCTGCCCAGAGCAGCTGGGTGACACTCACCCAAGCAGGGGGCTCCAAAACAGAGGGCAGGGGCCCAGGTGCTCCCTCTGCTCACCTGCTGCTGGATTTGGGGTCTGGACACGCTGGGGACGGTGAGGGGAGGGTGAGCTGCAGGACAGGCCCAGCAGGGACTGGCACTCACTGCAGGGTACAGCCGAGCCCCGTCAGCTCCAAGGGTGTGCACTGAGCCCCACGCAGAGGAAATGAGGGTTCAGCCCAGAATCTGCCCCAGGCCCCGTACTGCAGCACAGCACTTCTGCTTCCCTCCGCCTTCCTTCCTGTTGTGCAGCGCGCGGGCGCGGAGCTGCCACCCTCTGCCCACAGCCCCCGAGGAGCTGGGCACAGACCCTGGCCCTGCCACAGGGCCCACGGCACTGGGGACGCTGCCCCTTCCTCACTGCGGGGACCTCGCGGGTGGCTCTTTTTCCCATAGTCCAGCTAGAGCCCAGCAGGAGCCACAGGGCAGTGCATTCAGGGCGGAGGTGAACTGAGGTGATGGGGGCACCTCTCAGCCAGGTGAGCCCATGTCCTGGGTTGTGGGGTTGTAGTAAAACAATGTATTCTCCCCCGTCTGGATCAGCCCTGATGAGCCATTAATGACAGGTCGTTTGCAACAACTGCCCGGTGCATGTTTGGCCCCTGGGACTGCAAGCTGGTTAGATAAGGGGAATCTTGTGGTGAGGTAGGGCCTCTTTTGGCTTCACAAAAGACACAGCCGGGAGAGCTTCCCCCTGAAAGCACCAACAATAATCACACCCATCCTGAGGGGACCATCTCAGGTAATTGCCATCATGGACAATGGGCAGCTCAACGACCCAACCGCCCAGAACCTCCCAAACTATCTTATCTCATCATTCCATTGGGAAATGCTCCACCCTGGGGGAGGTACATGGACATTCCTGCTGGAATATAATGAAGCCTGCCTGGACCCTGGCACACACTCTCTGGCACCGATTCCAGGAGCTGCAGAGGACCACGGCTCTCATCTGGCCGCAACCACCACTGCCACTGGACTGCAACCACCGCTCACCCGGACTGCAGCCTCCCTGCCTCCCCAGCAGCCCTACCTGGGTGTGGCCATAGCTACACCACAGGGGAAACCAGGTGACAGGTGGGAAGTCTGTTACTGGTGTTTGTTGTTGTTATTGTTGCTGTTTGTTCTGTTGGGTTATATCTATCTATATATATATATATTTTTTAGTAAAGAACTGTTACTCCTTTTCCCGTATTTGATCTCAAAAGCCTAATAATTTTCAAAGCTATAATAATTCAGGGGAGGGGGAGATTCCTTCCACTCCAGGAGGGTTCCTGCTTTTCCTTGGCAGGTATCTGCCTTTCAAACTAAGACAGCCCAACACATGGGCAGGGCCATGGCCAGGGGAATCTGCTGGACTTTGCCAGACCAGAGCTGGCCAAGGACAAGCAGGGATGGGGCAGCAAGGCCCCCATTGCTGTGGGGAAGACCCTGCCTATACCACCTAGCCAAGGCCTGGCATCCCAGCACCGCTGCTCCTGCTGCTGGAGGAGGAAAGGAGAGCACGGCATCAGGGTGGCACTGCAAGGGGCCACCATGTGCCTCCCTCACTTTGCCCATTGTTCCACATCACTGCCAGAGCCTGGCCTGCATCCTTCCACCCCTTCCACCCACCCCTCAGCCCCCGAAATCCCCCTGCCAGAGATGCAGTGACACAGGTGGGTCATTCCCCACACCACACCCCCACAGAGCCCTCAGAACCGGCCACTGTGGTACTGCCAATGACGGAGCAGGGAGCAGCCGTGTGCAGTGTGGGCTCCCTTTATGAGCCAAAACCTGAGCTTCTGTGTTAGCAAACACACCAAGAACTTGCAGCTTGTGCTCCCTCGCTTGGCACAGAGGGTATCCACACTGAGCTTGCAAAGGGTCTGAGTTTGTCACAGCCTTTGTAACAGCTATCAGCCTCACCAGAGATTTATTTCTTATTTACAGCAAGGAAAAAACACCAAAAGCCAGGGTGGGTGGCAGTGCCACCTGCGCTGGCACATGGGGCAGCCCTGAGCTCGGCAGCACCTACAGCTTCTTGCCCTTCTTCAGCCTATTGCGCTGCCATGTGTTGTACTTCCGCAGGCGCCTCCAATACTCGAGTGAGTCGGGGTCCAGCTCCTCCAGCTTCTTGGGGGGCCCGAGGTGGATCTTAAAGAGCCTGAGGGTGAATGCAGAGGATGTGAGGCTGCGAGAAGGAGGGCAAAAGGACAAGCACGGGACAGAGCAATGGACATGAGTGACCAGGATGTGCGGATCCCTCATTCCCACATCCACAGTGCACCCACTCCTCTCTCTTGACCCTGGAGAAGATCTCTGGGTTGCAGAGGGGCAGTGTGCCACCTCCCAAAGCGCTTCCCTGTCCCTCCCACACAGCTCTGTGCCTCTGGGATGGCACCTCTGTCAGGACAGAGGGGAGTGGGGCAGCACCCACCAGTCGGGGTACTCGGAGTCGGGTTTCAGGGCCACCTCCGGACCCTCCTTGAAGTAGTTGACCCCCATGGCGTGGGTAGCGAGCATGGTGGGGTCCGTGCACACCTCCGGCCCCTTCAACGCCTCCTTCGGCACACCCTTGCCCTTGGACTTGACGGCTGTGGGGACAAGGACAGAGTCAGGGCAGGAGATGTACTGGGGGACAAGACGGGAGCACCGCGGGACGGGAACAGGGGCCGGGTGGGAGCGGGGGGCACGACGGATGGAGCTGAGGAGGCGACGCCACCGGGGAGGGTGCGGGGCTGAGGCCGGGGACCGGGACACAGGGAGGGGGACACGGGGCCGGGAGCGCGGGCAGGGTAGGGCGGGGCAGGTGCTAGGGGCGAGGAACGCGGAACTGGGACACGAAGGGACGCACGAAGGGATCGGGGCCGGGTCTCACCGGGTTTCTTGGCGTAGCCGCGAGCCGGGGCTCGGAAAGCAGCTCCTGCCGCCCGCAGCAGCCCCCGCGCGGCCATGGGCGCGGGGCACGGCGGGACCGGGGCGGGCCCGCGACCGCGCCTGCGCGGAGCGAACGGAAACGGTGGCGGGCCCGTCCCGTCCTGGGCCGGTGGCACCGGCATCGAGCGAGTGTTGCCGGCCCCATGGAGAGCGGCACCACCACTATGGACTTCCAGGCGGTCGCGCCCCCTTCCCCCGGCGGCGGCAGCGACGAGGCCGCGGAGCTGCCGGCCATGGACACGGAGGACGGACCGGGTGCCCCTGGGCGCCGTGCGGGGGTCGGGCGGCCGGAGGGGCCCTCCCGCGCCGCCCCGCAGCCCAGCAGCGGCTCCGGGCCGCAGGGGCCGGGGTCCGGCTCGGGTCCCGCCGCAGCCCCGGAGCTGGCGGGTGGCGCGTGCGGACGACCCGAGCTGTGCCGGGGCTCGGGAAGAGCGGTGGAAGCGGAGGCGGTGCCCGCCGTGCCGCAGGGCTCTGCCCCCTGGGAGCCCAGCGCCGGGAGCGCCCCTCGGGGTACGGAGCACCCCCGGATCCCCGGCAGCGTCGACCCCGCGGGCATGGAGCTGGATGAGACCCCCGAGCCCCGCGCCCACCCGGACAGGGCCGAGTGGGCCGAGGATGCGGAGGACGAACCCTCGGAGATCCAGGGGCTCCTCTCCCAGTTCCAGACCCTCGACCCCAAGCTCCGCGACCACCCGCCTGCTCTAGAGCGGGGCCCGCCTTCCCCCTCGGGCGCTGGTCCCCGGCGGGGCCGCGGGCAGTGCCCGGGCAGGTGCCGGCCGTGCCCGCTGCACGTGGCCACGGGCCGGGGCCTGGCGACACGTCCCTGCTGCCCCCAGCACTCAGCCTGTGCCCGGCCCTGCCACGGGCTGCTCTTCGCCGAGGCCGACCGGGAGGACTTGCTGAGCCTCCTGTGCCACGAGGGAGGGCTGCCCGAGGCCGTAGCTGAGACCCCCTTGGCCCGCTCCGATGTCCTGGCTGGGACCAACCTGGAGATGCTGCAGGCTCGGGAGGAACCTGCCACTTTGGAGAAGCCTGAAGGGCTAGGGAGGCCAGGGAGCTTGGAGGAAGAACCTTCTGGCAGCTGGTGTTATGGAGAGGGGCTTTGTGAGGACGATTCCACCTGTGAGGGCAGTCGGGATGGTTCCCCGGAGCCAGCGTGGGTGGCCCGGCCTCCTGCTCTGGCCCCTGAGGCAGAGCAGCCATCCCAGGGCATCGTGACCGTGAGTGCACCTTGCGTCGGGCTGCAGTGGGGCAGTAGGAGCCAGGACATGCCCCTTGGCTCTGCTCCCTCCTGGTGTCTGGGATGGGAGCAGAGGGGAGCCAGGGATGACTCTCCTCGGGTTTTACAGGGCCTCACACCGCAAGATTGCCCAGACAAGACCCTTGGTGCCAGCTTTGGCTCCTACTGCTCTGAATGCAGGGCCATACTTCCATGGCTGGCTGATTCATGTGTGCCCTGCTGCAGCAGCTGGTGGGTCTGAATAGCCCCTCTGGGCCCAGGATCCTTCCAGCCCCCAGGACCCTGCACTATCTCCCCCACAGGCCTAGGACCCTGCCCAGCCCTGGGACTCTATGCCATTTCCCCCAGCCTCAGGGATGCTCTGCCCTTGCTGTCCCACTGCTCCAGGGCCTGGCAGGCTGGATCCCTGGGGTCCCAATGACAGCCTCAACTTGCTCTCTCATTGCTTTGCAGAACAAGGAAGCCCCATCATCCTGCCTAGCCTTCAAAGAAGGTGAGTTGCTTCTGTGCTCAAACAAGCAGGAGCATCCGGGAGTCCTGACCCACCTGCTTTGACCCTGAGTGGGGATGGTCAGGGGTCCCAGTCAGGGAAGGAACACCTAGCTCTGCACCCATCCAGGGTGGGAATGTGGATGCAGGGTCCAGGTGGCTTGTTTGATCCTTTGCTCAGGAAATGGAGGTGCTCCAGGGATCAGGGAGGGGGGATACTCAGGAAGGGATAAAGGGATGCCAGGTGTGCCCAGGGGAAGGGGGAAGCAGCCCAGGTTCGCAGTGATGCCAGAAGCCCTTGTCCCAAGCACTGGGCTGCTTTGTCATGTGTAGGAACACAGCTAATGGGCAGTAGGAGTTGGTATCCACAGTTTTAAAGGTGGGGGAGCAGCCTCTGCTCAGTCCCTCCCAACACCTCAGTTCCAGGCCCTTGCGACCCGGAGGACCTGCTGGATGGTGTGATTTTTGGGGCCAAGTACCTGGGCTCCACACAGCTGGTCTCGGAGAGGAACCCCCCGACCAGTGTCCGCATGGCGCAGGCCCAGGAGGCGGTGGACAGGATCAAGGTGCAGGAGGGATGGGGGCACGCCTTCCCCCGGCCTGGCCCCCCATGGGTGTGGGGCAGTGCTCGTGATCTGCCTGGGGGCACCTGGCTCCGGGACCGGGACCCAGCGGGGTCCTGTGACCTCCATCATTCTGCAGGCACCGGAGGGAGAGTCCCAGCCCATGACAGAGGTGGATCTGTTTGTCTCCACGCAGAGGATCAAGGTGCTCACTGCTGACACTCAGGTGAGCAGAAATGGCAGCACCCACCTGGCTCTGGGGTTGCTGCAACATTGCTGTTTGGCCTTGGGATTGCTCCCACATGAGCAGTGTCGTGCCCAGGGATGGCCTATGGGCAAGAACATGTCACTCCATAGCCATCCTGTGTTGTGTCCTTGCCTCTTTGTGTGGCTGCACAAGGCTTTCCATGTGAGCTGCACCCTGGGGAGCTGCAGGGATCCCAGACCAAGCTGTGGGGAAGACAGGCTTGAAATCTGGGGAACCCTTTGCCTCAGGGTTAGTTTCTGCATTATAGCAGGAAGAGCTGTCCTGTCCCCAAGCAGCACCCAGGGACACAGATGAGTCCTTGATGAAGGAGCTGTTTGTTTGGCACAGACACAGTTTCTGCCCAGTATGTGCCAGGCATCTGCGCCACATACCAGCACCACTGCTGGCAGTGCCAGTGGGCTCGTGGCTGCCCACAACGTCTGACGGCCTGGAGGGGGCTGAACTCTGCTTGTGTCCGCCTTGCTAGGAGGCCATGATGGATCACTCCCTCCAGACCATTTCCTACATTGCCGACATCGGCTCCCTCGTGGTGCTCATGGCGCGCCGGAAGCTGCCGCGGCGCTCGGATGTGGCGGAGGAGAAACGGCTCTACAAGATGATCTGCCATGTCTTCCACTCAGCTGATGTGAGGCAACACACGGGTTCCCAGGGTGGGCAGGTGGCCTTGCGGTCCTGGCTTAGTTCCACTGTAATGACCGGGTGTTCCAGGCTGGGGCTGCAGCAGAGACCCCTCCCTCCCCACAGAGAGAGGGCAGGAGCCCAGCCTGAGCATCTCTGACACAGAGAGGCCCAGTAAGCAAAGTTATGAGTAGGATTGGCTCCATACAGGAGTTGGTTCAGGCAGGGAAGGAGCCAGGATGCCTTGGCACTGCTAGACACAGTGCCTGTGTGGGGCACTGCAGGGCACTGGGAGCTGTTGGCTCCAGCCCTGAGCCATGAGCAGGAACAGCCCCTGTTGTTCCCCAGGCCCAGGTCATCGCCCAGGCCATCGGGCAGGCCTTTGGCGTGGCCTACCAGCGCTTCCTGGAGGCCAACAGCATTGACCCGAGCGAGCTGAGCCCACGCCAGTACAGCCGTGCCCTCGAGGACCAGGAGCAGTACAATGCAGAGCTGACCCACTTCTCCCGGCAGGAGAACTGCAAGGACGTAAGAGCTGCTTTGGGGGGTGGGGATGGAGTGGGGAACCTGCTGGCTCTTCTGTGTCATCCTCTCCGTGGCTCCCTGAGCAGCTGAGATGCTCCCTACAAAACTGGACTCCATCCCAGCTGGCTGTGAGCACAGGACACCCATGCTGTGCTGGGACATGTATTCCACAACCCTGGTGACAGAAACCCACCTGTTCTCCCCCCAGGTCTGCATCCGGAAGCAGAAGGGGGAGATCCTGGGCATCGCCATCGTGGAGTCGGGCTGGGGCTCCATCCTGCCCACCGTGGTCATCGCTAACCTCATGCACGGGGGCCCTGCGGAGCGGTCAGGCGAGCTGAGCATCGGGGACCGCCTCATGTCAGTCAACGGGACCAGCCTGGTGGGGCTGCCCCTGGGCACGTGCCAGAGCATCATCCGGGTGAGCCGGGGCAGGGTGACCTCCTGCCTGACCCCAGGAGGGAGACAGGGACTAGCCTAAATGATCTGGGAGTGTCTGCGACACTGGGATCCCCCCAGTACCCCCAGCTACGGAGGCAGGAGTGCAGAGGCCGTGCCTATCCTGTGGGCTGTGACAGTCTCTGCTCAGAGTGCTTGGGAGAAAGGCAGGAACAAAGCTGGGACTGTACTTGCTTTGGCCCTGCCTGAGGAGGAGGGTGGAGGAGGAGACAGGCACCTGTCCTGGAGGGAACCTGTTGCATCATCTACCTCTGGGACAGGAAGGATCTGAAAGGAGGGACATCATGGCCTCAGGGGCAGGGATGTCTTGGGCTGGGTTTATAAGTTCTTGTCCCAGGATTTGTATTGCAGTATCCCTTTGTGTGCCTCAGTTTACCCATTGAAAACAGATTGCTAATCCTCAGCCCTCATGTGAGCAACATGGCTGCGTTGCCCCTCAACCACACTGAATAGCTTTCCAAAATCTGACCAAGCCCCATCCCACCTTCCAGGAGCTGAAGCACCAGTCCGAGGTGACACTGAACATCGTGCACTGTCCCCCTGTCACCACGGCTGTCATCCGACGCCCCGACTCCAAGTACCAGCTGGGCTTCTGTGTTGAGAACGGTGTGGTGAGTGGGATGGGAGCCAGGCTGGGCTCTGCCTGAGGGACAGGCAGAGATGGCTGTGTCCAGGGACCAGTGCCCAGCTCCCATGCTCCATGTGCCTGCCTGGGCTGAGGCGTCACAGGGCTCTGCTGTGCACAGCAAAAGTTTCCTCAAAGCTTTTCTGCAGCACCAGTGGTTGTCTCCCTCTTCCTGCTGCTCTTTAGCTGTTTGCTTTCGGGGTGGTGGCTTCTTCCTGGCTTTCTGGGCATGACCTCAGTGACAGTTGTTGCTGTCCCCAGTGCCCCAGCCACTCCCTGCTCTGGGCTCTGCTGTGGCTGCATTGGGAAGGCAGAGAGGGACATTCCTGGGCTCAGTGGAAGCTGAGGGGCTTGGGTGGGCAGTGGAGGGGGTGACACAGCCACCTCGCACACCAACCAGTGCTCCCACTGGGATTGGAGATGTGGGCCACCCCTGCTGCCCCAGGGAGAAGGTCAGGCTCTGCAGCCCAGGCCTGAGGAAAGCAGGAGGATTCCATGAGTGTGGCAGCCACACTCCCTGTCAGCCAGGGGACAAAATCCTGGGGGCTACCCTTGCCCCAGCTCAGCGTATCACTCTGGTGGCAGCAATGCACAGGGACTTCCCTGCCCTTGCTGCATGCCTGGGGGCTGTAGGAGATGGCACCCCAGTCCAGAGCTCTGGCTGGGAGCCTGCAGGGGTGTGACAGTTTGGGGTGGTGGTGATGCAGGGCCAGGCTGTGGGCACAGCCCTGCTCTCACAGCACTCCCCACTCCCAGATCTGCAGCCTGATGCGCGGGGGCATCGCAGAGCGGGGTGGCATCCGCGTGGGGCACCGCATCATCGAGATCAACGGGCAGAGTGTGGTGGCCACACCCCACGAGAAGATCATCCAGATCCTCACCGAGGCAGTCAGTGAGGTGAGCCAGGCCCCCACAGAGCCGCTGGGCTCAGAGCTGTGCACCAGCACCCTCCAGCCTGGGCTGTGACCTCTAATCCATGCCTCTCTGCCTAGGTCCACATCAAGACCATGCCAGCCTCCACGTACCGCCTGCTGACGGGGCAGGAGCAGCCCCTCTTCCTCTGAGCCACTGGCTGTGCCTGGGGCAGGCAGGAGCAAGCCCAGGGCTACAGGGACAGGACTGGCTCTGCCTTCTGCCCCAGCCGTGCATCACCGCCCTCAGCAGGGCCTGAGCCTGCACCTCTTTGGTTTTACTCAGGACACAGTGGGAGACTCTGGGGGCTGATACCCAGCCTGAACAGTGTCAGGGTCTGTGGTGTCTCAGTTTGGGCACCTCGCACCCTCCACTGACCCCTCCCTGCCTCACAGTGCCTGCACAGTGCCTGTCCTTCTGCTGCACAGGGTCCCTCGCCTTGGCCTCGTGCTGGCAGGAGGAGAGGGGAGCCCACATGAAAGTTCCTCCCATGCAGTCACTGCAAATCGTACTTTTACAGTCACCAACGGTGCCTTTCCCCAGGTGGGGATGGTGCTGGAAGTACAGCTCAGCTCCAGAGCTCAATCCAGCACACAGCCCCAGAGCAGCGCTGACCCTGCACACCCGTGTATGGGTGCACACTGGCACCCCTGAGGGACAGCCAGCAGCTCCCAGACTCAGTCTTAAGGGTAGAAGCACTCTTGGCACTTGCTCTAGCCCCCTGACTTGGCCAGGGGCCTGCTGAGGTGCAAACTTCCCATTAGACCCATTGCACCAAGCTGGGAAACTACCTCAGCTTTTCCCTGGTGCTGCCTTGAACTGCTCTGCACGCACAGCCCAGCCCAGAGCCACAACCCTTGGTGCAGCAAGAGGGAACACGGCACTGCCCAGCCCCACATCCTGGGAGCCTGGGGCCATGAGCCCCAGGGATTCCCCCTGGGACTTGCCTTTTCATGGGCAGCACTGACCTGGCTGTGCCTGTGTGCTTGGTTGATGTAAAAATAAAAGTTTTGGGAAATGTGGGAGGCTGTGTTTGAGAAGCCCCAGAAGGGGCTGCAGCAGAGGCTCAGCTCTGGCGGCACATCCCGAGCCCGGGACGGTAGCAGGTCCTGGTTCCCCTGCAGTGCCTCAGCACAGGCAGGGCAGCTGGCCAGGGAGGTGCCTGGGTCCCAGCAAGGCTACCCTGCTGCACAGTGTCTCCTCCACGCTGCCACCCAGCACCCGTGGAAAGAATCTGTCCTGATCCAAGCATCCCTTTTATTCCAGTAGCAGCGGCTGTGGCCAAAAGGGAAGGAGGCACATGGTGGTGCAGGCACTTGGTGGTGCAGGGTACAGCAGTATTCAGCCCAGCCCAGCCTGGCCACAGTGGCACTACCTGAGCTGTCACCTGTACCCAGTGGTGCAGGGCTGTGACAGGGCTGCCCAGAGGGACAGGCCAGCAGTGCCACTACACATCTGTGGCTGGGCCCCACTCGTAGCCTTCATCCTGGTCTGAGTCATCCCTGGCCCTTGTGAACCTCTTCCTCACTGCCTCGTGCTCGTATTCCCTGGGGAACAGAAGCAGTGGTGATGGCTCTGGTTGACAGAGACAGTGCCCTGCTGGGGTCCTCTCCAGCCCCAAGCTGGCTGCCACCCAGCTCCCCACAGTCCCGGGGCACAGGATACCTGATGCTGTCGTAGCACTGGGCACGCTGCGGCTGCTTGGGCACCTGGGGAAGAGCAGAGTGGTGGGGGGTCAGGGGCAGGGCAGGTGCTGTGCCCCAGCCTGGGGCGTTTGCCCCTGGGGACCCAGAGCTGAGTACAGACACACAGCTGGACCCTGCAGCAGCCAGAGGTGATACCCTGCATGTGCCACGGGGATGGGAATTATACCCCAGAGCCAAGCACTGTACCAGTGTGTTCTGCTTCACCAGCCCCTTGTACCAGTCTGGGGGAACCCACCTGCTCGTTCAGTCTGTGGCTTGGGGCCAGCTGTGCTGGCTCAGAGGAGACCAGGCCATGGCTTGGGGCCGGCTGTGCTGGCTCAGAGGAGCGGGCCAGCCCGGGCTGGTCGTAGGCATCCTCTGCCTCACCGTCAGTGTAGGCACCCGCCTCACCATCCGTGTCGTCATAGTCGCTGTTGGCATGGCTATCGCAGGTCAAGTAGCCTGAGGCCACCATGCTTGGTGGGTTCAGCAGGTCTAGACTGTCCTCGGGTGCTACATCTGCCTGCAGGGTGGGGATGACAGAGACATGGGACACCAGCTGTGGGGGGATGTGTGTGTAGCTCCATCACCTGCCTGGCTGCAGCTCCAGGTTGAGCCTTGTCGCAAGGATCCCATGCCCTGTACCTGCTCTGCCGTTGTCCAGATGGGCTGGCTTTGCTGCGTCCTGATGATGTCCTGGATCTGCTCGTACCAGGTGTTGCCGCTGCCGCTGAGGCTGACAGTGGCTGTGAAGAGGTGGCTGCAGTACTTCTTCATCTTGTTGGCCTGGGCATAGAGGCGGCGGGAGCTCTTCCTGGAGTCGGGCGCCAGCCACTGTCGCATGGCCTTGATGCCCTGCCGGCTCTCGGGCTCGCAGAACACCACCACTGGGTAGTACTGCACATAGTTGAGGCGCTCCACAGCTGAGGGTGTGATGTCCAGCAAGGCATGCTTGTCCTGGGGCAAGGCACAGCTGTCAACCCCACAGAGGACAGGGATGGGGGCATGGGCTTCCCACAGGGCCCAGCTGGCTCCAAGGACACAGAGAAGGCCTCACCTTTTCTGCAATCTGCCGCACCGAGTCCAGCTTGATGACCTTAGATGATGCTCCGTCTCGGGGCACACTTGCTGCAGGACATGGAGACAGGGCATGAGAGGGGCTGGGGGAGACATGGCACCTCCAACAGCCCCAGGCTGGGCCTGGCCATGCCTGTCCCCGGGGGTGTGTCCCTCAGGGAGAGGAGGGGAGAGGGTGAATGAGCCCAGGAAGGTGTTGGGGTGTCATAGGGAGGAAGCCACAGGTAAAGAGCTCCCACAGGTCCTGGACACTGTGGGTTTGGTTGGTGGGTATCATTTTCCCCCTGCCCTGGGGGCACTTACGGGCAACTTCAAACAGCTCGGGCAGCTCCCTGCTCAGCTTCTGCACAGCGATGTCTGCGATGGGGCCCAGGATCACCACCGGCCGCTTGAAGCTGGCTGTGGGAGAGCAGAGGGGCTCAGGGAGGCTAGAGGCAAGGGCAGAGCTCCCAGCACCCAGGCACCCAGCCCCACTCCTTGCGGTGCCCACAGGTCTGCAACTCGCCCTTCTCCCAGGAGAGTGGGGCCCACCAGCACCCACAGCGGGGCAGCCCTGGGGCCAGTGTCCCCAAGGTGTGTCTGGGCTCCCTGGTGCCCACCTTCCTTCAGGACCACCCTCTCGTATGGTGGGTAGCGACCCTGCTTTGTGAGGGCAGACAGGTCCTCCCGGCTTTTCCGCAGCATCTTCTTGGCTCCCCGCAAGCCCCGCAGCTTCCAAAACTCAGCCCGTGCCCCAGAGGGGTTGGCACCAGACGTGGCTTTCAGCACTGACTCCAGGCTGGCGATCTGCTCGGCCCTGGGAGAGGAGAGGGCTCAGGACCTGCAGCCTGCAGGTTTAGCACCTCTTGTCTCTCTGGCTCTGAGTGGGTCAGGAGAAGCTGGCACCCTGCTCGGTGGCATACCCAGATGAAGCTGTGGTTGTCTCCTCTCTCTGGGGCTTTGGACAACCTGGCCATCAGCTGCCCCATCACCCCGAGAAGGAATTTCACTGCCTCATGCTTCCCACCACTGCTCCACCAGCCCTTGCCCCACCTCTCACTGGGGCCACCATGTCTCCAGCTCATTGAAGAGCCTTCCCTGGTTCTATCCCTACCTGCTCCGGTTGGGGATGATGCCCTTGTCCTGCTCCTGCAGGTCCCTGCCCATGCGAGCAGCCAGCCAGCTCCCCAGCTTGCCCCGGTACATGGTGTCCAGCACGTGGAACACATCCCCGCGGACAAAGCTCAGCCCCGATGGCGTGTCCTTCTCAAAGTCAAAGTGTGTCCGGATGTAGAACGAGTCACCCACGTTGGACAAGAGCATCTTCTTGTAAACTGGAGCCCAGGGCAAGAAGGACCGTCAGGGTAAGAGGTGGCTGAGGAGGAAGATACTGGAGAGGGAGGTGCTGGAGGGATTTGGAAAGGTACTAGGCTGGCTAGGAGGCTCCACAGTAGCCTGTGCTGCTCAGGAGGGTATTAGGGACACCTTTTCCTCCCATGGCTTTCTCAGGCATGCTGGGGACAGCAAGGCCTGACGCCCCCAGCACACACTGCTCTCTCCAGGCTGAGCCATGGTGTCAGAAAGCTTTCCCTGTGCTCCAGCAGGCCAGGATGGTCTGGTCCCCTCCCATCAGCTCTCTGGAAGAGGAGGAGCAGGGAAGAAGGACCACCCTCCAGGGGCAGAAAGGGCCATGGCAAGTCCAACAGGTCTGATACTTGCCCAGAAGAGACAGAGGATGGAGAGACACAAGTCCAGGATGAGCCTGGTCATCACTCACTGTCCTTCTTGCTCTGGGTCCACAGTGTGACCTCCTCTCCCGGGGGCAGGGCCATGAGGTATTCCACAGCCTCCTCACGGGTCAAGTTCTGGAAACTGGTGTCGTTCACCTGCCACGGAAAAGCACTTGGACATGGTCCTGCCAGTAGGACAGAGGGCATGGACACCAGCAGGGGATCCAGTGACAGCAGTGCCCAGGGCAGAGTGGGAGAGGGAACTGGTCCCTGTCACCATGAAGGTAATACCCTGGGAAGGTATCAGGCCCAAAAGGGCTGGGGCCAGTCCAGGTGCAGCAGCATTCAGAGCATTCCCAGCCCTGCATACCTGCAGGATCTGGTCCCCTTCACGGACACCCTGGCTGTCAGCTAGGCTGCCCTCCTGCACGCTCGACACGAAGATGCCCACGTCGTTCCCACCCGCCAGCCGCAGCCCCACGCTCTTGGCCTTCACGAACCGCACAGCCCTGGAGGTGGTGCTGTACCTGCCACAGGGAAGTACAGTCAGCCCAGTGGTGACGTGCGAAGACAGGACAGGGAGTCACTGACCCTGTGACCCCAACCCTGTGCTGGAACAGCTCCCTGTGTCCCCCAGCCATTCCTCCCTGCCTCTCACAGACGTACTCATCCTTGTGGGCAGCTCGGGCAGTGGGGCTGGTGTGGGGGCTGTGGCCATCCCCCTCTACGGCTTCCAGCAGGTCTGCAGGAAGGAGAGCTGGTCCAAGAGAGGTAGTGGCTGTGCCGAGGCACAGGGAGCCCTGGCATGGCTCTGCTGGGGGTTTGTGCAGCAGAGATGCACAGAAGCTCAGAGCACCCTCAGTGCCCGGCACAGAGTACACTCACCTGGGTTCCGAGCATCAGCCATGGTCACCTCAGCCACAGGCTCCCTGTTCGATCGTCTCCTCTCCCTGGAACGAGGTAGGGCAGGATTTAGGCAGGGCACAGGCAGGCAGTGTCAAGTGGGCAGGGGAGACAGCAAAGGAAGCTGGGGGTGGCAGTACCACCTCCAGGGAAACTGGCTTCAGAATGGAGAACCTGCACCCCCAGACAGGTGGAGAACACAGCAGGATCTGCGAGGGGACAGAGGGGCTCATGGGAACAGTGTGGGGCTTACGGTGGTGAATTTGTCCTGGCAGCAGCTGGAGGTCGTGGGGAGGCCTCAGGAGATGATGGATGGGAGAGTTCAGAGTCGATGTCCGAGATTTCTGCAGCAACAGGAGGGAAGATGGATCAGTAAGCACGTGCTGTGTATTTGGCCCTGACCCCACCTGTATGTCCCCTCACCATCCATCTGGGAGCTGTCACTCTGGCTGTCGACATCAGGGATGTTGACCAGGAACTGCCGGTGGTCCCGCAGGATGAGCAGGGTCAGGATCCCCTCTGTGCGCTCAATAAGCTGCTGGGTTTCAGCCAAGGACATGTCCTGGCTGGCCACCCCATTGATCTGGAGGGGCAGAGTGGGAGGCCTCAGGGCACCTGCTCCTGGGAAAGCCACCCCCAGGAAAGCCCCCCTGGAAAGGGAAGCTCTGGCTGCCTTCTTCCTGGTCCCTGCCCAGCCCTTCCAGCCTAGCCCCAGCTCCCACAGCTTCACCTATCCTGTGTCCCTATCCTTCCATGCACTGGCCTGGTGCTGGGGAGTCAGGTCCCAAGCAGGCCCTGGGGCTGGGATCTCCTTGAATGGTAGCAGTTTTTCCAACAGACTGCAGAATGTAATCCCTTCCATTTGCCACAGTCACTTTGGCACCAGTTCCCAGCAGCCACGGCTCTGCCCAGCCCAGGTATGCAAACAAAGGGTCTCCCTCTCTCTATTTCCTCCTCCCCAAATACTTTAAGCATCATTTCACCTAAACAAACATCTTGGTGACTGTCACCCAGTGGGGACACGCACACGTGGCAGGGGACCACACACTGTGGGGAGAGCAGGGTGGACATAACCCCACTGTGCCAGCAGGACAGGCCACCAGCCCCAGCAGCATAGGGAGCTGGGCCTTGAGAGCCCCCACGGGACAGCTGTGGGGGCCAGGGCAGGGAGCAGGCACCAGACAGAGCTGCATCCAGCATCTGTGGCTGTGCTCCTGCAGTGACACCAGCCAGGCACAAGCCCCCTGAAGAGCGGTAGATGAGACCCCCACAGTGAGTGCCACACACCCCAGGGGTCCCTGTACCTTCAGGATGAGATCTCCCTCCTGCAAGGAGCTGCCCTTGGCCGCCAGCCCACTCTCCACTATGTGCTTGATGAAGAGCTGACTCCCCAGCTTCAGGCCATACTCTGCACCAGAGAGAGCCATGACAGTGGCAGAGCCAGGCAGATGCAGAAGTCCCTGGAGGTACCCCCTGAGCACCATCCCCACAAGCCCTGGCTCCCTTTGGGGCACTGACAAGCCCCAAAGCTGAGCTCTGCAGCCCTGGGCTGAGGGCAGGAGGTTTGGTGCACCCAGCACGGCACACACTGTCCCCTTGCTGCAGCCAGACCCTGGCACCCACCCTGCCATCGCCTCCTCCCTGGAGGAAGTCACAGCCAAAAATCAGGCAACAAGACCTAGGGACAGCAGGAGCAGGAGGGCCTCACCTTCACTCTGCTTCTGCTTCACTAGGACCGATGTGATGGGCTTCATTGGCACGTCCTGGCGTGGCAGCCGCTTGAAGCCCGACACCAGAGCCAGCCCATTGGTGTCCCTGTCCTGGTCAAAGGCATTGGCAGAATGGTGCCAGCCATGGCCCCTCCGATCTGAGTCACTCTGCATCCAGTGGCTGCTGTCCTGGCTTCGCCTCCGGCTCCGTGACACCAGCTTGTGGTGGCGATGGTCATCGCGGTGGTGGCCAGAGCTCCTCTCGCTGGATGAGTCCCCATCATAGCCCTGGCTGTGGTCCAGGTCATCCCGGGAGCGGTGCAGCCTGTAGTCCTCATCCGAGTCATAGTGCCGGGGTGCAGCAGGGGACCCAGGGCTGCTCTTGCTCGCAGGGAGATGAACCTTCTTTGGTCTTTTCAGCGTCTGCAGGTGCAAAATGAGAAGGAGAGGATGATGGGTACAACCGTCTCTGACAGGAGATGTTACTGCAGCAATTCCCAAGCCCTGAACTCTGGTGTGTGTGGGACAGGGGAGTAGGGATGGGGAGAGGCACAATGTCACCCTGAGCCCCCATCCCACCACAGGGCACACTCACGATGTTGGCAATCTTGCCACAGGTTTTAAGTGTCTGGATGGCGAAGGAGGATGGGACGTTCTCCATGGAAAGGCCGTTCACCATCACGATGTGATCCTTCCTCCTGGGAGGGAAAATGCAGTTGTGACTCTGCCCCGGGCACAGCTCCCAGCCCAGGGATCTGGTGGGGTGGCAAGTGTACTCCAAGGGACCCCATTCCAGCCAGGCAGGGCAACAGTGGTGCTGGCCCTGTACCAGCAGGAGTGATTCTCCATCCTTCCCGCTCTCACTGGCAGTGAGCACCCGCTGTGTCCCCATGTCCCCGTGCACTCACTGAAGCCGGCCCATCGCTGGTCCCCCAGCCACCACATCCGAAACAAACACTGCTGCGTCCCCAGTTGTCCTGTTGGGACGGTCCCGGCCTCCGGAGACAGCAAAGCCAAAGCCCTTGTGAGGGTCCTAGTGGGGGTGAGCAGAGGGGGGTTAGGCACAGTTGACCGGACAGACAGACCCTGTCTGCTCCCACGGCCACCCTGGGCCACACTCACCTTGCTCAGCGTCACCGTGTGTTGCTCCCAGATCACCATCTCCTCCATGGCAGGTACCCACCAGCACAAGCCGGGGAGAGCGGCGGTGGCAGACGGTCGGCGGGGGAGCTCTGACCAGCTCCGGCTCCTCTTTGCAGCCGCTGGCCCCTTCCTCAATCCAGCATCTGGCTGCAATGAAGAGCAGCAGCAAAGCTGAGCCACAAGCACCAGGGACTGTGAGGCTGCAGGGGACAGAGTGCCACAGTGCTGGGACACCCACCAGGGCACTGGGACTGGCAGCTGTGTCACACCCTGGCTAATCTTGCGTGGGAACTGGCTCTGAACCTAGAGCTGCCTCTGTGCACCATGAAAGCATCCCCCTGGGGGTCCATCTCCTTTCCCTCAGACATGCGTCCATGAAAGGGAGGTTTTACACAGGGCAAGGACAGGACCCATCTCCATGGCTGGGACCCCCTGTCCACACCATCCTCATGGTCACGCTCCCATCCATCCTCCTGGAGCTGGCAGATCTTGGGGTGCTGCTTTGGATGGTGTTTCAGTGCCTGTCCACCTGCTCTGGGCTCCAGCAGTTATCCCAGCTGCTTTAGCAGCACCACTGACCCAACTTCACCATTTAGTTTCCCTGTGTTTTCCCCAAGTTCAATGTTTTCCATGTAAGGACAGACAAGCCTGACTGACAGAGTAATGTCCAATTGAGGCTGAAACTCCTGGAATGGGCCCAGGGAACCCCATCACCTCCCCACTGGAGGGACGATCAATGTGAACCCAGAGAGACAGCAGTACCAGAACCTCCCACCAGTTCCCATGGGATGGGACAGGGAGAGAGGCCACTTTTATGAGGGACTCACAGAATCACAGAATTATCAAGGCAGGAAGAGGCCTTCAAGGTCATCAAGTCCAACCATCAGCCCAGCACCACCATAATCACTCCTAAACCATGTCCCCAAGTGCTACATCCAAATGCCTCCTGAACACTTACTGGGTGGTGACTCCAGCACCTCCCTGGGCAACTTATTCCGAGGCCTGACCACTCTTTCAGTGAAAAAAATTTTTCTAGTATCTTATTTGAACCTGCCCTAGCACAGCTTGAGGCAGTTTCCTCTTGTCCTGTCGCTTGAGACATGGTAGAAGAGGCTGATCCCCACCTCACTACAATCTCCTTTCAGGAGTTGTGAGAGCAATGAGGTCCCCCAAGCATTCTCTGCTCCAGACTTAACAACCCCCATTCCCATGGCACCCACATGGCCCACGGTGCTCCAGGGCTCTGGGGTGGCTGTGCCAGGGGCCATACTGGCTCCCCAACACAGCTCAGCAACCCTTGAGCCCAGTCAGGGACCACACATCGGTGCCACGGGCAGCTGGAAACCTCCAAAGCCCCTTTGGGAATCGGCCATGGGACAGCTCTGGTGAGACCCAGAGGCCTCAGAGACATCCCATGGGCAATTCCAGGGGTGATGCCAAATCAGGGATCTGGCAGTGGGGAGTCCAGCCCTGGAAAAGTGCGGTGGCTCAGCCTCGGCATGAGGACTTACCATGGGCAACCCCCGGCTGGAGCCACGCTGAGGCAGACGGCTGAGCCCCCACAACAAGACCCAGGTCACTGCAGCCCTGGGGAGAGCCAGGGGAGGCCTGGGGTAATCATTCACCCAGATGGGCGGGCTGCAGCCGCAGGTGTGGAGGGCAGAGTCCGGGCGTCCGCTCTGCGTCACCAGCTGCCGAAACCAGCAGTTCGAAACCTGAGTGCCTCCCCACCACCCAGGGACACGTGGGACCAGGAGCTGCTGGGGCTGGGCAAGACCCCAGTGTGGTGGCACCCACAGTCCTGTATTGGCACTGGGAAGGCTGCTAACAAACAGGAATCCTCAGCATGGCAGTGGGGTGGTTTCAGTTGTATCACCAGTGTTGTTTGTGCTCCCTGGACAGCCACAGTGACCAGGTGTGAGCCATAGGTCCAAGGGACACCAACCTGGGGCAGCCAGATCATCCCCCTCCCCAGGATGGTGACATGCGCTGTGCCAGAGCCACCTCTGCTGCCACCCAACACAGCCTCTCACTGTCCCCAGCCAGCTCCCACTACTGTCCCTTCACCAAGGTGCCACAAACTGGCCATGAACCCCACTGCCATCCATTGCTCTCCCTGGGCAGTGGCTGGGGCAGTGCAGGGATAGCAGCAGCTCCCATGCTGCCGGTCAGCACAGGCAGCACCCACAGTGCCACCAAGCCCAGTCCGTCCCTGTCCCCAGTTTTTCCCCTGGGACCTGGCATAGGGCCTGCCCCAGCCAAAGGCCGAGGCTGGCAGCAGGAGGAGCCGGCTCAGCCGGTTTCCGACAGAAACCAGCCTGCACCTGGAATGGCCCCGCAGGGAGAGGCAGTATCTGGGCAGAGCTGACCATGGCCCAGTCCGACACACCCAGCACCGGGCACCGGCAGCACCAGAAGACCCACACCCCCCACGCTGCCTCACACAGGTACCGTGGCAGTATCTCCCAGGGGCTCTAAAGCCAAACAAACCTGGGCTGTGCTAGAGCAGCTTGTCCCACTGCCAGCTCCCCAAATCGGAGCTGTGCCTAGCCCCGGGTGACACCACCAGCAATGACCACCATGGGGACAGCAATGAGTCAGGGGGCCATTTATCAGAAAGCGACATACCCTGCCCACCCCAGCCATGCCCTGCAGCCAACCCCACCACCCATAATCTGTTTCCCAAGCCCCCTCTGCTGATAGGAGTCCTCAACTTGAGTCCCTGAAGCCTTCCTAGGATTAGTGGGGTCCCCGCTCTGAGCCAGTGCTGCAAAACTGCTCGTCCCTTGTCTGGTCCTGGCCATGCAGCACTGGGGTTCCAGATCCCTCCAGAAGCTCCTCTATCCCAACCCCACCCACACAGCGGTGGGCTGATCCCGACCCCCTGCTCTGGGAAAAGGGTCTCTGGAAGGGCTGCTCCGGACCGAGTGTAAATCAGCAGGTTGGAGGCACGTCCTCCAGCCCTGGGGTGTGGAGTTGTGAACCCCCGGGGTATCTCCCTGCCATGGAGCAGAGCTCCAGGAGGGTCACCGGGTCGTGGAGCCTTCCAGAGAGGGACAAAGCATGGCCGGTTCCCAAGTGAAAGCACAGCTAAAAGCCAGGAAGCATGGCAGGCAGATCTCGGGGGACAGAGTTAGGCACTCACCGAGCTTCGGATCCGACCAGGAAGGAGCTGAGCTCCTGGGCTGGTGGCAGTGGTGTCACTCCAGGGTGCCTTGCGTAACCCTTTGTGGCCCAGACTCTGCCTGCAGCAGGGAAGGAGGAAGAAGGTGGTCCCGAGGCAGCTTCCCGGGCATAGCAGGACTCCCGAAGGGCTGTCCCTGGTGTCCTCCAACGTGATGATGGCTCTGCCACCTACACTCATCCCCCTCCCAGTCCTGCACAGAAACAGGCTCAGGATGCTGCTGGTGGTGGTGCCTGGGGATGGGGGTCCTCCCCCCCATCCTGGCCCTGTCCAGGGAAGTGGTGGGGCTCTGCCCCACACTCCCAAACCCTCCCAGCCTCACCCACTGCCCCAAGAGGGGACCGACACGAGGGCCAGCCTGGGGATCCCTGTCCTGAGGAGTGTGGGGGAAGAGGTGCCCCTGCTGATGGTTGCTGCTCCCTCTCCTCCCCTTCCCTTGCTCCTGTCCAAACCTGGGGACCAGTCCCCCGTCATCCCTCGTCCCGCGGGGTCGCTTTCCTGCGGTGACAGAGATCAGGTCCACGCCGCGGCTCTCCACCTCCCGCCGGGGCCGGTACCGCTCCCAGGCCAGCGCCGGGGCGGCGTGAGGGGACCAATTTCTGCGGAACCCCCCGGTCCGCAGCCGCCACCCCGGAGCCGGGGCCATGCCGCCACCGCCGCCTGCCCCTCCGCTCGCTCCTCGGCACCGGCTGCTCCCGGCCGAGCCCCGCCGGGAGCCTGGAGCAGCTCCCGCCGCTCCCCGGGACCAGCCGCGACCGGGAGCCCCTCGGGCGGGGGAAGGCGCCGCCGAGCAGCCTCATTAGCCGGTGGCTCCAGCGCTGCCTCTCAGCCGGTGCTACCCCAGCCGGAACACGCGTGGCCCCGGGGCCCGGAGAACCGGCGGGGCCGGCCCAGGCTGACCCGCGCTCTGGGGCTGACCCGGGGCCGAGCCGACCGGCGCCACTAGATGGTGCCGGGGGCCAGAAGGAGCCGGGCCCCGGCCCGGGCTAGGGACCGGCGGTGCTGAGCGGCCCTACGGCCGCGCAGTGGGAGGGAGCGCGTCCGGCTCCCGGTGCACAGCAGGCCCGGCTCAGCCCGGCGGACTGCGTGGCTGCCGGGGGACCCCGGAGAAGGGGAGGGCGGGAAGGTGGTGCCCGACACCGGGAGGGCCCCGGTCCCGCGGGGCAGCGTGGTGGGAACTGGGGCAGCGACGGGACCGGAGACGTGGGGTCCGCCGTGCACGGCTGGCCACGCCCCCACCGAAGCACCGCCCCTCCACGCAAACCACGCCCCCGCTGTCATGGTCACATTCAGGCCCCGCCCCCGAAGCCATGGCAACCGGTAGACTCCCCGCCTCCCCGGGAGGCCGCCCCCCATTGCCATAACAACTCGCCGGGTCCGTCCCCTCCGAGCCCCGCCCCCGGTGCCATGGTGCCTGCAGCTCCACCCCCCGACCCTGAGGTGCCCCCCTCGCCGGAGGGGTTGCGGCCGGTCTCGCCTATCGGTGCTGGTGCGACGGCCCCGATTCCCCCTGTTTCGCCCCCGCCGGATCCCACAGCCCGCCGGTTATCGCGACAGCTCGCCGCCGCATCCCGATTAACCCCGACGGAAGAGCCCCGCTGTGCTTCCGGCGCTCGCCGGGGCGTGTCTGGCCTCGGCACCTCCCGCCGTCTATGGTCCGCACTGCTCCCAGGGTTCCCCGCGCCGCGGCCGGTACCCAGGAGGAGCGCGGCGGCGGGCGCTGGCCTGTCCGGGGCCTGTCTTGCCCCGGGGCTGCGCCTGCCCGCAGCCGCCATGGAACTGGAGGTGCCTGAGGAGGCGGAGGGCTCGGCCGCGGCGGGTGCCGGTGCCATCACCCCGGAGGCCGGCGTGGGGGGACCGGACGCGTCAGGAGGTAACGCGCTGCGAGCACTGGGGCCGCCCCTGCCTATCCGCCACCCGGCCGGGCCCCAGCGTGTCCCTGTGTTCCGCCGGCCCGCAGTGGTTCAGCCCAGCCGTACCCCCGGCCGGGCCCCCCCGCGGGGCTCTCGGAGTGGTTCGGTCCAGCCCCCCCTACCCAGAGTGCGCCCCCCACAGACACCGCGTGGTCCCGTCCAACTACTCCTTCCCTTCCCCCTTCCCCCCCCCCTTCGGACCCGGCATGGTTCCGCCCCCGGCCCGGTACTCCCGGGACACCGGGATGGGGCTCGCCCGTCTCTGCCCGCGGGAGCCCCGGAGCTGCGAGGGGCAGCGGCGACCCCCGGAGCACCGTGCGGGGCACAGGCCGCCTGCTTCCCAGCCCTGGAACGGGCACCAAGTGGGCTTGGAGGGCCGTGGCGGGGCCGTCCTGCCCTCTCCCCACTTGGGGGTCGGCCTCGGGAGCTCAGGATCACAGGGTCCAGTTGGGGGTCGTTGCTCGAGGGCCCGGCCAGGCCCTGACAGCAGGACCGGGGGGCTCTGCCGCTGGCCGGAGGGGCCTGTTTGTCAGGGTGCGGAGCGACCCCGGCAGCGGCATTAGCAGAAGGTCTGGGGTTCCCGAGTGGCAGGATGGATCCGTGGGGTTGTGCCTGTGCACCTGCCCCCGCCTCTGCTGCTGCTTAATTATTTCTAGTTCATTAACAGCCTCAGGATTGCTGGCTGAGCCGTGCGCGTGATGTCCAGCGCCACTGCTGCTGGGCTGACCATGTTCCTCCGCGGGCCCGATGTGGAGCTCCGGGCACCTGCCGGAGCCCAGGGTACTCACAGGCTTCGGCTGTATGATGGAAGCGAGCTCCTTGTCATGAGGCCTTTAAATGAGCATCATCAGGTCTTCTTAAAACCGGCTAATTACAGTGGAAGCCATGCTCCACATCATGTTTCACAAATGTCATCTGCTGTGCCGGGGGGTGGGTGTAACGTGTAATTTTGGGTAAGGTGCCGAGGTTTAGGCAGAGGGAAGCTGTCCCCAGCCGTCCTGCTGCTGTTCCTCAGTGCTGCAAGGAAATGGAGGGGCTGGCAGTGTGCAGCCTGCCTTCCCAAGACTGCTTGTTGTGCTCCCACACACCCTTGGACCTCTTTCTGGGAGTATTCTCCCAGCACAGGGAGGGGTGGCTGGTGATGCTGAGGGAGTGAGAGAGAACTTCTTGCTGATCAGAATCACAGAACTGTTTGGGTTGGAAGGGACCTTAAAGCCCACCTCATTCCACCCCCCTGCCTTGGACAAGGACACCAGTGAACAATTAAAATATGGTTTGTCCTTCTGATTTCTGTCACCTTTCTGTTTTTTGGGGAGGATAGAGGGTCGTTGCTCTGGACTAGGCAAAGTGTCTATGGAGACTGTTGCTCAGGAGGGGTTTAAGCAGGGAACGTGTGTTTTTCTTCTTCCATGAGCAAGTAAATCTGAATTTATGAACCTGTAGGCTTTCTTATCTTACGCTGATAGTAAAAAAAGATGAAACGGAGCCAGTAATCTCACCGATGCTTTGATTTCTTGAGTCAAGTTGCTTACTCCTCACTTGGGTAGCATCCAAATTGTGTCACTTGGCCTCAGCCGCACTTGCAGGTGGAGCTTCTGGGGGGCTGGGGACAACGTGCAAAACAGCAAATGAGTGTTTGCTGGAGGAGAGCAAACCCTGGGGGATGGAGGTGGCCCTTGGTGGGCTGTGCAAAGGCACAGCTGCACCCTCACAGGGGGGACTGTGCTGCAGGTCTGGGGTCCTCGCTGTGCTCCGTGGTCTGAACTGGGTGACAAACCCCCATAACGCTGGTGCCTTCGCTGCTGTTTGGAGCAGTGATGGAGATGCTGAAGTGCCCATGACCCACCTACGCAGGTGCTTCGTGCTGCTCACCTTGTGGTCACTGCTCGGCCTGTACTGTTGATGAAGGATCACCAGCATAGCTGAAACCTGCTCCCTGTCTGGATAGGAGGCGTCTGGGTGCTGTGCTCTGCCTGAAAAACGTGGCAGGGTTAATCCAGACTGTGGGTCAGGCCAGCAAAGACGTTCCCCAAGCGCTTGGTAAATACCGAGGGGAGCTAGTTAGTCTGGTATAGGACTAAAACTGCATGGAGAAGGGCTGGAAGTCAGGAAGACCTTGGCAGTAGGTTGACTTAAAGCATGAATAGTATTCTGAAGGGAACTTTTGGAAATCTCATGCTTTGAGGAAGAAAACCTCAGTGCAAGCACCAGGGCTAATGCAAGAACACATAGGCCCAATTAGTCCATTTCTGAGACCTCGGCTTTGAAGTTTTAAAAAGCTTTGTGACCAACTGTGGTTGAAAAGGGAGTTTCAAAATCTAATGGGTGCAAGTGTTTGGTGTGCCTTCTCTCTGAATCCTCATGCCCTGAGGAGGGACTGCAGGGACTGTAAGGGACTACTCCGGGGTTCTGGTGAGCTGGGGTTGGGAGCAGAGGCAGTGTGGGGAGGTACAGGGCTATGTGGTGACAGGTGAGCACTGGGCTTGTTCAGGCTGGGGTGCCCTGATCCCAAGGGTGTTTGGGTGAGGAGATGGCACATCACCATTCCTCTGCCCAGGTGCAGCCTGGAGACAGAGGGTCTGGAAACATTTTTTCTAAGGGTGATCAAGTTATGGGAGAGCTGTTGGTACAAAACAACTGGCACTGTCCAACTGTCTGTTGGACAGCAGAACTGGTCTCCACCATCTCCTTTGTAAAGTGGGAATTCTCAGCCTGATGGGGAAGTAAAGTTGACATTAGATTTGTTTCCATTGCTCATGTCTCCTGTACACAGGTTACAGTCTGCTCATCACTTAGGGCCAAGAGCTGGGGCAGAAGCCTCCAATGTGTCTTTCAGGGTTGGATTCCTCTGCTTTAGGGAGTTGAAATGATTTAACAAGGATTTACACTCTTGTTGGACAGTTGTCTCTCTGTACCTCCAGCTGGAGGAGCAAAGCGGAGATCCCAGCCCCAGCCAGGTGTGCTGGGTGCTGGTGGCACCTGTGTGGCCATCTCCGAAAAGCACTGGGAGAGCATTGATTGTGACAGCCCAGGTGCAGTATTGCAGCTCTTCCCTCTTTGCAGTCACAACTTTGAAGTGACTTTTGAAGGTTTGCTGGAAACAATTTTTTTAGTGAGCAGATTAGAGATAAGAGAAGAATTCCACCCTGTGGGGCATAAACAGTTCAATTCATACCAGCTCGATGGAGAGGGGAAATTGGAGAGAGCTTATCAGCTTGAGGAAAAATCAAATGTAAACATCATCCCCAGCATGATTATGGTTCACAGCTTAGTTGGATGTCACATGCCTCTGTGCCGTGAAATGGTGCTGGCGAGGATGATTACAGAGGGAGTCAGCCAGGCAGGAACAGGCAGAAAAACACCCAGCGCCTTGAACTCTTAAAGACCCTGCAGTTACTTCACAGTCAATAAGTCACAGCTCAGCTGCAGGGAAGGAGGAAGGCAATGAAAATAGAATTCAGGCTGCTATGGCAAATTAATTGTTCTTTAAGATATGAATCGGCTGGAAGCACACAGGGAAGCTGCGATGATGGGGCCTGGGAGCTGGGAAGGGCAGTGTGTACAGCAGGGAGATGTAGGCACTGCCCAAAGGATGCTGAGCCCATCTGTATCGATGTCAAGGCAGGCTGGAGAACGAGTCCCCAAGAACACACAGGGCAGAATTATTAATCTCATTTTCATTAACCAGTATTTGGCATTGAACTGTATATTACAGACCCTTCCTCTGCTGCTGGGGCTGAGGCTGCCACTGCCACATCCCACTTGGGAGGCACATGGGCCTCTCCGGAAGGGCTCCTTAGGGGATGACCTGAGTGGATTCAGTACAAGCAGTGCATAATTTGGGAACTATTATTGAAATGATTCACTGACATGACCATTATGGGCTCTTGCCAGATGCACAGTCTTAATAAATATGGTTTTCCCATATAAGGTGGTTATAGCCTGAAAAGCAGCAGCAGGAATTTCAGCGCTCTCTTCCTTCATGGACACATCTTTCAGTCGGCACCAGTTGAATCCAGAAATAGTCCTGCCATGGCTGTGTAATACCCTGACAAAGACTCAAGAGCCCTTCTCATCACTTGCTGATTCAGCTTTGTCAACATTTGATTGTTCCCATCCATCCTTTTGGGCTGCCAAGCATATAGAGGCCTGGCAAGTGCCTCACTCCCAACATGGATGTGGTACCGTGTGCTTGCTGGGATCTACTGGCATGAGATCAGTCCATCTGTGCATATGGGAACTGCAGGTGTTACATGGGGGTCATTAACTTGTGACTCAAAAAGCAGAAACCACTGCACCTTTTGCACTGCACTGGGAAATGTTGGAAGCGGAGTAGGACGGGGAAATGTTTGCTAATCCAAGTGTAAGGAGGATGGGCTATGTTTAGGTGGGAATGAATGCTCAATGCTCCCACCAGCAGCGTGGGGAGGGAGCTGCTGGCTGTCGCTAGCAGGAGATGCTCCTTCTGGCATCCTGGATGCAGGAAAGTAGGAGCCAAAACAGGTCTTCCCCGTATGCTCTGATCCCATGGGTGCACCCTCACAGACCTCCTGCACCAGCCTCCCCAGCCTGTGGTGCTGGGGAAGCCAGCGGGGGCTCTGTTTTAACGCAGAGGCCTTGGCATCTCCTTTTCTCCAAGATGCTTATGTTTGGGGAGAGGTGACTCTGAATGTTTGACTCACAGAATGGTTTGGGTCAGAATGGACCTTAAAGCTCATCTCATTCTAACCCCCTGCTCATGGACAGGGGCACCTTCCACTAGACCAGGGTGCTTCAAGCCCCATCCAGCTTGGCCTTGAAATTCATAAATAGCAGCAGAACAGCAGGAGGTGGTTGAGGTGGGATATTTTCTTTCCCATTAAGTCTTTCCAAGTCTCTAACCAATATCTCTGATAGTCCCCTTTAATTTGTTTAATAACCTGGTGACAGTGTCCTTCACCCATCTCCCAGGCCTACAGGCTGGGTCACCTCATGAATGTATCCAGGAACATAGTTTTTTAGTCACATCAGACTGACCATCTGATTGTGTGTGTGGGGCCGGGCAGAAGCTATTTCTAAGCATCGTGCAGGTGCAAAGCCCTAGTTGGTGTGGAGTCCATATAAGTACCTACTGTTAGAGATTAGATAGATAGAGAGATAGGTAGATGCACCTCTGGTATTTCACCATTTCTAAATCCATCCATGGCGAGTGCAGGAACTCAAAGGAGAAAAATACTGTGATGTTCTGTAAGTCTTTGTCAAAGCAGAATTCCTGGCAAAGCACACTCTGAGTGTTTGCTGCTGGTTGAGGGTGCCTGTGTAGCCACTTGTGTTTTCCTCTAATGGGAAGGATGCTGGGATGAGGACACGGGGCCATGCTGAGTCCTGTGCAGGGCTGCAGGGTGTTCCACCACAAGAATGCACTCACAGTCAGGAAAAGACAGGAGCACAGCACAGAGGGAAATTGAGGCACTGCGAGGGCCTGGAAACCAAAGGCTGTTTAATGCTAAAATGAAACAAAACTACAAGAAGGAAGAGGGTTATGTAGAAATCCAAATTCATGGCCTGTGTCAAGTGGGTTTGGTCTTGATCCCCACCAGCACAAACGTCAGCAGAGCCCAGCATTGCTCACTTGCCCGCCTGGGGAGCATGTGCCAAAGGGAGAGAGGCTGCTGCCTTTCCCAGGCTCTCCACCTCCTCTTGGGAGGACTCGCAGGCCGAGTCCCTGGAAGGAGAGCCTGGCCTCTCCAAGAGCCCTGCACGAGCCAGTGATCATCAGGTGATGTTGGGGCTTTTCCTTCTTAGATAGGTCTTTGAAATACTCAGTTCCTAAGCAGCCTGGCACTTGTTTGTTTTTTAGTGTGCCAGTAGCTGGGTTAACCTCCAGATTTATTGGAAAGCATTTTTTGTAATTAAAAAGCTAGAAGAGATTGGAGCAGTTTTTCTGTCACTTTGTCTCCTCACCCACATATTTAGCAGAAAATGCTGTCAACCCCTAATTAACAGTCATCGTCTTCCATCATATGTTCTTGTGGCTTCCCCACCTTATGTGTGGGTTTTGGCACTGGCTTGTGGTGAATTACCCAGGCTGAGTCAGAGGACATGCTGTGGTGGGGAGGAAATCTGGAGCTGGCAATGTGCTGGGTTGCCCCGGTGTTCCCAGTCCAGCCAATGCCACTGGTCACCACTTACTGTGACATGTGCTTTTATCTCACAGCTCTGGGGAGAGGCTGCGAGTCCCTTTGCTTCTCTTCCAGCTTTCTTTGACTACAGCAAACCCACCCCTCTTTCCAAGTTCTATTGGAAAAACTCAAGTGTGTACAACTAGGGAGTCAGTATGTGATGTGGAGAGTTCTCTTAAATACAGAAACAGGCTGGAATAATCCACATGTGAAGAAGAGCAGTGTTATTTTATAGCATGGAGATGGCATGTCCTTTACAGTTGCACCTTTGGCAGATGCCCATGAGAAGTGCTGTCTCTCTGGATAACTGCTTGGCTTTGCAGCCCTTGTATCTGGAGTTGCAGGAAACAAACTTCACTGTGTCAACCACTGCCTGTATGGTTTGCATTTAGTGTGAGAAGTGTAAATGCTTTGCAGACTCATTGAGGAGGCCCAGCCCTCATGTCCTCTGTAATCAGCAAAATCTGCATGTTCTCTTTTCAGAAATTGCTACTGGAGAGGGTGGGAAAGACTTCCTGGGAGAAAAGAGAAGTTGGAAACCCACTGTTAGCCTTCATCATTAAAAACCTGCCTCTTGCATGAAGAGTCTTTGAAAGGCAAGGGCCCACATTCCAGGAGCACACCTGTAGCTGCTTCTCCTGCCCAAGGCACTCCTTGATCCAGCAAAAGGAACCAGGTCAAGGCCCAGGGTTTGTCACAAGACCAGCCTGGGCAGGTCCACATCCACGACTGAAAGGGCCTGGAGATTTAGCTGAGCATGGGAACAGCAGAGGCAGCAGCTCCTGTCTGTTCTGGGTGAAACAGCTTAGTCTTCTGAACTGGGAGGAATTAACGGATTACAAGACGAGGGCATCTTTGCCGTGTTTGTGGTCATTAAAACGTAGCAGACGGTTCTGCTGGCGCCGTGACTGGTGGGGAGCTCAGCACGGGTCAGACTGCACAGAGCTCACACGCTGCTTTTCCCTTTACTGCGTAGTGTTGCACCTCTCCCAGCCATGCAGGGTAATGAGGTTTGATTCAACTTCAGCCTTGTGCTCTGGCTGCCACTGTTAAAGCTGTCCTGCCTCTGTGTTCCATGGTCCTCTTGGTGCCTGTGGGAGCTCTCATGTGGGGCTTGGTGGCTCCTGCAAGATGAATTTTCTGTGTTCTGAGGGCTCGTATAGCTGCAGCAGTTGTTAACCCTTCAACTCAGTGATCCTTTTTCGGACAAAGCTCTGTCAAACTGCTGACTCCTCAGATTCAAGTTGTCTGCGTTCCTGTACTGTGGCAGACACCTCCTAATTTCTTTTCCAGAAGATCTGGTAGCGCTTTGACCTCAGCCAGCTCCTGAAGGAAATGCAGCTCACCAGAGGAAGAGAGTGCTGGGCTGGGAGCCAGTCGGGTCGCTACTCCTTCACTGAATTTAGTAAATCAGATTAATTCCCCAGCTGTTTCATGTTTTTTCCGTAGGAGGCAAAGAATTCTGCTGCTTTTGGGACCAGGGAGCTGAGTTCACAGTCATTTAGCAGGGCTCAGTGTGTCCCAAACTCTGGGCAGGTCAGGATGCTGCCTGTCAAAATGGGATGTGTCAGACTGCTGGTGACCATGTTGTGCTTCTGCAAGAGTGGAATTAGTTAAGATTGTTTTGCCTGTCTGACAAGATGTTGTTTAAATTGCTAGTTAGACTTTTCTTCTCCTTGGAGTTTTCCATTCTCAGTTGCTGCTTTATGTTCTGTCACCCTAAATAAGTGAAGGTCCAGATCTCCAGTGTCTGAGGCGACCACTGAGACTGGTGAAGCACGACCTGATGGAGTTGAGAACTGACACAAAAACGTGTAATCTCCGTTATAAGAATATTGTTTGCAAAGTCAGTCTCTGGTGCGTTCAAGCTTGATGGCCAAACTTCGTTTCTGTCTCCCTTGTTAAGGCTGGGTTTACCCCGCCTGCACTTGCCAACCCCAGGTGGTTCAGAAAGGCCAGAGAGGAATGAGATAGGTAGAATAAAGGCAATTCTCCTGTGTATTTAAAGCAGGAGTAATGTAGGTCACCTTAATCTGCTCTCCCTCCTCCTCTTCCTGTGGGATGGGAGAATGTCCCCGCCACGTGTGCTGCAGGGTGACGATGAGGGGGGACCACCTTCGCCTTGCTGCTGTCAACCTGTGGAGCATCCTGGGACCTTGGCAGGCTTCTCTACAAGTTCATTACCTACCAGAAAAATCAAATAATGCTCTTCAACAGTAGAGCAGAACAGTCCTGTTTCTGTGCATGAGTTGAATGACTTTAAGGTGATTCTGTTAAGCTATTTCAATTATTTTTTAGGGTGGAATTTCTGATTTGTGGATGGAACTGTAATTCTGTGTAAAGGGCAAGTTAAGAGCGTCCTCCTGAGCTTTAGAATATTTACCTCATTTTTTTCCAGTTGGAGTTGGGCAGCAGTGTGGTCACAGCACTGCTTCAGACACTGTTCCAGTGCTGGCCCTGTCAGCCCTCCGGTGATGGAGTTGTCTCAGAAGGGCTGTGTATGGATTTTCATCTCATTCAGGGCTGTCTGAGCCCAGGTAATTGAGGCCACTTGGCACCAATCTGAGCAACTTGAGTGGGAGCAGTGTGGGTTGATGCATTGATACAGCCTACACAGGGTTCAGAGCACTTGAGTATTTTTATGTAATTGGCAAGTTTTGAGAGGTTTTGTGAAGTCCTTCCAAAGCTCAAGACTCATCTCCAAAGTCCTGCGAGGCTCCTGGCAGACTGTGGTGCCTAAAACCAGAGTCACAGAATCTCCTGGGTTGGAAGGGGACCCACAAGGATCATTGAGTCCAACTCCTGGCCCCGCACAGGAGAACCCCAAGAAGATCACCAAGTGCCTGAGAGCGTTGTCCAGACACTTCTGAACTCTGGCAGAGTTCAGGTGATCTCAGCCACAGACAGTGGTGTGTCCTGCTCACGTGTTCGGTCAACACAGTTGGTAAAATCTTGGGAGTCACAACAGCTGAGATGGGGCAAGGCTGGTTTCTGCTCTTGGAGCCTGCTCGGTTTTGTTACTGCTTTGTCTGAAGTGGATCCCACAGAGGGGGCAGTGCAACTTCAGCCAGGTATCACCTCTGGTGTCTGTTGATTTTACTTGAGGTCCTGAAAAACTGTGGGATTGAAGAAAAACCTTCAGGCTTGGTGTAAGGCCTAGAAGCACAAGTGTGCATTGTACAAAGTAAAATGAAGGTGACGAGCTGGGGCCTGCCATGGCCACTGATCAGGTCTTCCTGTAGGATGTCCAGCTCTCTTCCCAGTGTAGGGTTGGAAACTGGAGCTCACACTGGCTTTGTGACACTGGCATTTTACCATGTGGGTTAGTGGGTGGAGAGGGAAGAGTCCTCTGCAAGGCAGAAGTGATGGACTTCGTTAACTGTTCTAAAAAAATCAGGGAAAATCCACCCGTTTTTGTGCTGCCTTGTTGTCTTTGGCACATTCTGTGACCTGGGCAGAGACACAAGGAAATATTGCCAAAGTCTCTGCTTTGGGCAGGATGCAGAAGCTGATGACAAAGATGCTGCCGTAGTTTTCTTTCTATAGTTTCTCTGCACATCTGATGGACCAGATTTTGTGGATTTTTCAGTGCAAAATTGTCCATTACTGCATTTTTCAAAGGGAGGCAGCTGGCTAAAATCCTCCTCTGGCTGAGTGCTCCTTCCCTGAATGTGCTGATGGCACTTCAGCAGTCACAGTCACTCCACTTGGATGCTGATGTGGAACTTGGTTGTCTCTCTGCGTTCTTCATTCCAGTGTCAGTGTAGCTGGTTCTGCATCCCCCTGCCAGGAGGAGGGGGTGGTGTGCTCAGTCTCACGTGAAGCTGAGAGGACAGATGTAATACCTGGAGCCACTTGTCTTCTCTTTAAATGTCACTTTCAACTGGGTGTCATCTGCCAAGTGGCAGTTTTCCTCCTCTCTGTACATGTTGGGTGCCACTCTCTCCATCTGGCAGTTGTGTGTTGACGGGGGCAGTGTACAGAACGCAGAGCATTTGCTGGCAGAAATGCAAACTACAGAGATGTAAAATAGTCCCTGACTTCAAAGCTGGAACATAGAGATCAGAAAATGAAGCTGAAGTCTTGAAACTGTGCTTGTCACTGTTAATGACATGCTCAGTTACAGACACTTGCTGAGGTGGAATCCAGAAATAAGGCCTGGGGTTTCAGTCTGGCCTAACAGGTGGAGATTATTTGCGGGTTTAGATAACACATGTTATGGGGTAATTTTTGAGTTGGTAAGGACTGTTTGTTCAGTGATAAGAGCTGAAATCTGGAAGGTTAACAATTGCCTTTGCTTAATTTATTGCATTTTTCCCTGTAGTTCTGACTTACATTACAGGACAATGAAGTTTTTCAGCAGGTGGATATTGTGTTGCATTTTGTAGCTTTTCATAGAATCCTGGAATATCCTGAACTGGAAGGGACCCACAAGGATCATCGAGTCCAACTCCTGGTCCTGCACGGACACCCCAACAATCCCACCCTGTGCATCCCTGGGAGTGTTGTCCAAACGCTCCTGGAGCTCTGGCAGCCTTGGGGCCGTGCCCATTCCCTGGGGAGCCTGGGCAGTGCCCAGCACCCTCTGGGGGAAGAACCTTTCCCTGATGTCCTTCCCAACCCCCTGGCACAGCTCCAGCCGTTCCCTGGGCTCCTGTCCCTGGTCCCAGAGCAGAGCTCAGCCCCTGCCCCTCCGCCTCCCCTCGGGAGGAGCTGCAGCCCCCGAGGAGTCTCCCCTCAGTCTCCTGTGCTCCAGCTGAACGAGCCAAGTGCCCTCAGCTCCTCCTCAGACCCTTCCCCAGCTCCGTGTCCCTCCTTTGGACACTCTCCCACAGCTCTGGATGCTTCTGACATTGTGGTGCCCAAAGAGCCCCCAGCACTCGAGGTGAGGCTGAAGCCTCATACTGGTTGATATGCATATGGGGTTTTTTAATTCCAGGATACTTCTCAACCCGGCATCTCTTCAGGCTTAAATTAATTTTGATGGGAGAGAAATGCTGACATAGTCTTTCTCCTCCATAGTCTCAGAAGGTTGGATGTTTGTTTTCATTTCCATATTGGGCTGGAGTCACTGGTGGATTAACTATCTGGGACACTCTTTTGAGAAAGTGGCTTCTGGACTGATAATGCCAGAAAATGCTTATTAAATAAAATGAGAAATGTGGCAATTTGGAAGGAACTTGATTTAATATGTGCAAGCTCTGGTTTCGTATGGATGGGATGGCAATGAACAAGCTTCCACAAGGGACTGAGATTTAAGATTTATAACAATCTCAGAGAGATCCTGTGGTTTCCTGCACTCCCAGGTTTTAAAACACAAAGATTGGATTTATTTTTAATCTTTTCTAAACTGAAAACTGAGAGTGCAAGGAGACTGGAAGTACCCAGCATGAAGAGCAAACTGTAACCTAGAGAAACAAGGTGGGTTTTTACAGCAGCTGAAGAGATGAAATCTAAATGCAAGTTTTGCTGTGAGGTGGGGGAAAAAACAACTTAATCTGTAAGGGTGAAGTGGGGTGAAAAATGACTTAATTCAAGACCTGTGGGAGGAAGGAATAAGATGTGTCTGAATGGCAGCTGCTCATCTAAAGGGAAAAGGAGTGTGTTGCAGGCAGAAGTAGCAAGTGCTGCCTGGTACTTCATGTTTTCTATTAGAGCTCCTGCTTTTGACTTGCCAGGAAAATGGTCTCCAAACCTCCTTTGCCTTATGACTTGCCTTTAAGTTCTGGCAAAAGCAATGCACTCATTTTGGTGAAGAGGAAGCCAAGAAGCCCCATCCAAAACTACAGAGCTTGGTCAGGCCCATCCTTAAAATGGGCTGCAGTACTTGCAGGATGGTTCTGCTTCATCACACCTGCCTTCTCCTCTTCCCACGGACAGCCTTGGGCACCGGCTGCTCTGAGCCCCCCACCTGCCCCTCTGTGTGAAAAGAACGCCCTCGCCCAAACCTGCCCGGCCTCCTCGCTGGGGCTGGGAAGCCCCACTGCTCGGTGGGGACAGAGATACAGGCTTGAGCCATCTGGTCTGGAAGGAGGTTGCTGGATTGGGAGCCAGGAAATCTAGAGTTTAAGCCATGGGACTGCTCATGTCAGCCCGGGGTGTCCTTTATTCCCCACTTAGAGCTGTTGTGTATGTGCTGGCCAGCATCACCACAAACTTCTGTCTCTTCCTTCCGCCCCACAACCTCTAGCACCACTAGAAACCAGAAACCTGGTGGTTGAGAGGGGAAACCTGAGCACGTGGCTGGGTTGTCCTCCTGGAGATGCTTTTCTGAGGAAATGTTTGATGTCAGTGTGCCTGGCTGTGGCTTCTGTTTCTTTCCAAACAGAGGAGCAGATTGTGCCATTCCCCCTCTCCTTTGCAGGTCAGTGGCAGCATGTGTTTGGCTGATCCAGACTTGTAGTGTTCTGGTTCAGGGGAACAAACTCATTTCTTGTTTTATTGAAGTCTTAGCAAGCAGCATTAAAGAACCATGAGGTTCTTCTGGGTAGCCCAGAAATGCTAAACTGAAGTTCACTCCATGCTGCTTGAATCACTCCATGTTCACTTGAATTATGCCAGCAGGACCAGGGCAGTGACTGTCCCCCTGTGCTGGGCACTGCTGAGGCCCCACCTCAGAATCCTGGGGTCAGTTTTGGGCCACTCACAACAAGAAAGATGTTGAGGGGCTAGAGGGTGACCAGAGAAGGGAACAGAGCCGGCTAAGGGTCTGGAGCACCAGGAGTGGCTGAGGGAGCTGGGGGAGCTCGACCTGGAGAAAAGGAGGCTCAAGGGGAACCTTCTGGGTTTCCACAACTCCCTGACAGGAGGGTGCAGCCAGGATGGGGTCAGGCTCAGCTCCCAAGGAACAAGGGACAGGAGGAGGAAAAGGCCACAAGTTGGTCCATGAGAGGTTTAGGTTGGACATTGGGAAAATTTCTTCACAAAAAGAGTGCTCAGGGTGGAACAGGCAGTGATGTGGCAGTGGTGGAGTCCCCATCCCTAGAAGTGTTCATAAAACAAGTAGAAATGGCACTTTGCCATATAGTTTAGTGGACTTGGTGGGCTTTGGTTGAAGGTTGGACTTCATGATCATGGAGGTCTTTTCCAACCTTAATGATTCTATGATTCATAAGGCATCCCCACTTCTAACATGTATCAGGCAGATGCTGAGTAAAGCCCTGAGAAGGACTCAAGTTGTTCATGGTTCACGGCTCTGTTTCAGAACCTGGGTGACCAGAAATTGTTCCCAGTTGCACCTGGAGCTTACAGAGTTATGTCAATGCACGTGTATGAGCTGTGTGGGCAGCCAGACCAGGCTCTTCCTGAGATGGTCACTTGTGTTTGGAGCCCAGTGTTCTTTAGTTGTAGTTCTCTGTGTTTAAGGAATGCCTTTCCTCCACTCCCCCATAGTAACAGGGCTGCTCCAAAACCCACAGCCCAAGATCTGGAGGCTCTGGAGAGCTGGGAAGAGACCTGACCCAGCTGGCTGGGGTTCAGCTCCACAGGAAGTTGTTGTCTTTCACCTTTTAAGAGTCTGCTGTCAGACACATCCTAGAAACCACAACATCACTTCAGAGAGATCCTGACCACTCCTCTGCCCTGTGTAAGTGCAGGAATACCAAGAGTGAGCACATGTGCCCTGTGCACAGCTCAGCCCAAACTGGTGCTGCTCCCAGGGGGATTTGTAGATGCACTGGGTACAAGTGTGTGCTCAGCCCCCAGGGAAAACAGTACCAGAAATCTCCGGGGTCCTCAGCACCTGGGGGGCTGCAGGAGTTTGGGGAGAACCAGCTCAACAATAGCCTCATTTCTGCCTGTGCAGCACCTTGGGAGCCTGAGTGCTCTTCTAGATTTTGCTCTTTCTTCTTTTACATCTTTCTTTGGGCATGTACCTGTGCAGAGTCTGGAGATCTGGTTTCCAAAAGAGAAAATAAATGGGCATTGCTGCACTTGATTAAATAGAAGTAATAAATGCCTGGCTCAGCCTCCAAGTGCAAATCCTCCAGGCTGGGCTGGAGAAGCTGCTTTCCTGCCCCAGCTTTGAGCAGGCTGCAGCTCTGTGCCAGAACCAGCCTGTCCTTCAGCTTGTGGCTGCCTGTGCTGTGTCTGATCACTGGTGTAACACAATGGAGACATCCCTGTAGCTCAGTGTGGGCACCAGCTTATCTCTTCCTGCCCTCTCGCTGTGTCTCACCTGTTTGAATTTCCTACTAAGAGCTCTAGAAGTGTTTTTAAAATGTCATTATTTTTTAGGTACCTTACTTTCAACTGCTAGCTGAGTCACTAACTGCCATGCTACAGTCAGGAGCCTAGGGAGAGGAGAGACTTCTTGCTGAAACTTTGAGTTACGATTTTTGGCAGCACACTCCATCTTTTGAGCTTGTTCTACTGTGGCTTGGTTTGTTCCATCTGTTCAGGTGCCTTTGTTAGAGCAGAGCAGGAGCACCTGACCAAAACACTTGAGTCACAGAGAGCAGAAGTGGCCTTAGCAAGGCTGGTGAGAAAAGAACACAATAGTGAGTAATAATGTAAATTTATTCTTAACATCCAACTCCCCAGAACTTGTGTCAGTAGCTTTTGCCCTGGAGATCATTCCTGAGTCTGACAGCACAAGGACATGTCTGTCCAGAGCTGCTGCAGCTCTGGGGAACATTTGCTCACAGAGCCCCAGGCGGGGAGAGGACTGGAGGCTCATGACCCCTCCTGGGTACCAGCCCCCTCAGTTTAGGGAAGAGAGGAGGCATTGGCATGTCCAGGGAGGGGTCCATGGAATCACAGAATGGTTTGGGTAGGAAAGAACCTTAAAGCTTACCTTGTTCCACTCTACCATGGGCAGGGACACCTTCCACTAGACCAGGTTGCTCCTAGCCCCCTTCAACCTGGCCTTGGACACGTCCAGGGATGGGGCAGCCACAGCTGCTCTGGGCAACCTGAGCCAGGGCCTCACCTCCCTCATAGACAGGAATTCCTTCCCAATATCCCATCTAACCCTGCCCTCTGCTAGTGGGAAGCCATTCCCCCTTGTCCTGTCCCTCCAGGTCCTAGTTCCAACTCCCTCTCCAGCTCTCTTGGAGCCCCTTTAGGCACTGGAAGGGGCTCTGAGGTCTCCCTGGAGCCTGCTCTTCTCCAGGTGAACACCCCCAGCTCCTCGGAGCGTCTCCATGGCCTTCCCTGGACTCAATCCAGCAGCTCCATGTCCTCCAGATGTTGGACTCCAGAGCTGAAGGCAGCTCTGCAGGTGGAGTTTCACTTGAGCAGGACAGAGGAGGAGAATCCCCTTCCTCAGCCTGCTGGTCACGATTCTTTGGATGCAGCACAAGATCCATCTGGATCTACCTGGAGGAAAGAATTTGCAATAGCTGGGGTGGCTGAAGTAGATTTTGCACCTAAAGAGCTGACCAGCCTTCACTTTGTTGTGCTATGAGGCCTGGGCGGGTGGTGCAGGAAGGGCACAGGCAGTGAGGGTGGTGAGATGCTGCCAGGTGGGCATGGGACACGCTGATGGGAAGCAGCAGAGTCTGAGGAGTGAGTTTTGAATGAGGCCAAGAAACCTCTCATCATTTGGTACTGGAGCTCAGATGAGCCATTCCTGCAACCTGGAGAGCTTGGGTTTCTCCTTGTTACAATGTCAAAAACTCAGGTTTATTTAGAAGTAGATCACAGAATCCTGGAGCCATTAAGATTGTAAAAGACCTCCAAGATAATCAAGTCCAACCCTTGGTTTCTCAAACAAGGATGTGTCACTGCTCTGCTCTTCTGAGCATGTTTTCTTAACCATGTGTTTTCAGTGGTACCTGGTACTTGAAAAGCATGTCTGAGTTGTACAGTTGCTCTTTGCTCTTCAAGGGCTGTATCACAAACTCACACTCTAAAAACTGGTCTGGAAATTCAACCTGATGCTTTTGGCTGGACGTCTGTTTTTGAAACAGGTAGAAGTTAGAGATGTCCCCCGCTCCTCTCCCACACAGACTTTGTCCTCAGTGTTGCGGTGCAAATCTCTACACTGCAGTGTTAGCAGCACCTGTGGCAGCCTGGAAATGTTTGGTGAAGTAGTTTGTTGGCTGCTCACATCAGGCTGGGTACAAGGACTTTATCTCCAGTGACGCATTTTGTACATAACCCTGCTCTGAAATCCCCTTTCAAGTCTCCAGTGTTTGAGCACCCTCAGAAAATCTCTGTCAGGTGACATTAGCCAGAGTGGAATTAGATCTTAGAGGATTTAGCCTAGCAGCTTTGGCTATGGAGTAAATCAGGAAATATCCCACTCCTTAAAAATCCAGGTGCATCTTCGGGACGACTTGTGAAGGGTGGCCTGCAGACAGACCAGCTGTTTTCCTTTTGGAAGCTGCTGTTGGTTGGGATGATGGGATCTCACGGGTTTAAAATTGTGCTGACTGTGGTGACATCTCTGTGTCCTGCTGTTGTGGTAGGTGGTTATTGGGAAACTTCAGGTAGATTTCCTTACCTGCTGTGACTGTAGTAGCTGGACTCCAAAACGTTTTTTAGAAGGTCAGAAAATGGAAAATTTTGGCAGGTGGATATCTTTCGTGGGTTGCATTCTTCTACTCTCACACTAAATTAGATGAGAATAATTCCTGATGGTGAATGAGCAAGGGGCCCAGCTTTCTTCGAGGTAGGATCTATAGGAAAAGACTTCTAAATGGTAGCAGTTAAGAATAATCTGGCCAGTCCCTCCTGGATTGGAGGTGCAGAACCCTCTGTGAGAAAGGGCTGAGAGATAAAATAGGAGGGATAGTTTGTCACTGTCTCGTACAGCCTGCAATCCAACTCTTTTTGTATCTGCTATGCTGCTCCTGCAGGCAGCTGGAATGATTCCTTTGCCTTGCCAGTACTTCCCCCAGACAGGCTGAGATCCTCTGCAGGATACCCAGAGGAGTATTGGAAGGGGAGCCAAGCTGATGTGCAAAGGCATTCTCCTCTACTTAAAGGGGGCTTGTCCTCTCAGTGATGATATCCTGTGCTATTTATCAGCGTAAGAAATTGTGGGATTGACTACAGTGAATATATCTGTTTTCCAGCTAGCAGTTCCCTGTCCTTTGCCTGGCACCTGCCTTGCAGGTATCCTCACAGAGCCAGTGATTCCCAAAGGGAGCTCAGCTGGTGAAGACGCTCCAGCAGCACTAATCCGTACCTGGCTGGGAGGTGCTGAGGGCTGACACTGAGCCCTGAGCAGCCAAAGCCTTGAGCTGTGCCACGCTGCAAACCCTGGGTATCTGGGGCAGAACAACTGTTCAGGCTATGGCAGGCAGGGTGTAACCTCAGATTAGTCAGGTCGAGCTCCTCCCTCTTTATTAGTGGCACTGAGAAAGCAGCATAATGGAGGATGGAGGTGAGCATCCTTCCCTGCACAGATGTAGGACATGTTAAAGGTCCTGGATCTTGCTTCTCAGCAAGAGCCTGTAGGCAGGGAGATTAGGGATGCTTGGAAAATGAAGGAGGAAAGTGAATTCCTTCTCTGACCTAGGCTTGGGAAATGGCTCTCAGGGACCTTGTGGCAGCTGGAAGCTCCATCTGAACATGTAGAAAGAGTCCCAGGGCCTGCCTGGGGTCATGTGCTGTGTTCAGACCCCCAGTGATTTTGCAGCACAACTGGAAAGGCAACAGGGGGTTCTGTGTCCTCCTGCTGCCAAACCGCAGCTCTGGGCAGGCAGGAGAAGCTTGAGTGAGTGGAGTCAGTGGGTTGGAACCTGCTAGTAGGGGATGTGAAGCTTATCCTACCCCTGAGCAAAGGTAAGGGCAGCTGGATGTTGCTCTGGCTCTTCTGGATGATTGTGAGGAATGTGGCTTCAAAGTCCTTCAGCCTTTTATGGCCTCGCTTTAAATTGGCGTTGTGGTTTTAGTGCGGCTCCTCTGTGCCCGGGTGTCGTCACAGGCACGGAACTGGCTCTGTCCTGGAGAGGTGACGCTTCTGGCTCCATGTTTGCTGTCTCTAGTCCTGATCAAGCCTTGTTGTGAGTGCTGGTAGGCAGATTTAGACTTGCAGGTTGTAATAAAGCCAGAGGCTGGGAAGAGGCCGGTGATCCAAACACCACTGCTGGGTGCCTGACCTTGGGAGCCTCTCTCCTTCTGCCCCCGCTGCCCGCGAGGGACGTGCCGGGGAGCGTGTGTTCTTCCACTGCACAATCCTCCTGTGCCCTGCGCGTGGAAGGGAGCAGGAACACAGTGTTCAGATAAGGCTGCACCTTTCCCACGGAGCAGATGTTTGCCCGAACATCCCACTGGATTGCATAATTACAGAGCCGAGCGGCTGCAGCCTGTTCCGCTGCTGGGTGGCAGCTATTGTGTGCTGCTCTTGATGAGATTTTTGTTTTGCTTTTTGTCACTGTGTCACACGCTTTGGGCTCAGCAATCCAAAATTGTCCTTTTTCTACATGCAGCTGATCCGAAACAAGAAAACAAATCAGTTCTTTTTGAATTTCATTTCCCTGGTCTTGTCCTACTCGTTCCTCACTGTAATTGGGCTTTGGCGCTGTAAGTGCTTTTCCGGGGAGTTGTCAAGGAAACGCTCCAGTGTGGTGATGTCCTGGCTCAGCTCCCCAAGGAGGGCTGCACCCAGGATGCTGCACCCCGGATGTGGTGGCACCTGCAGCTGAGGATGAGGAAGGGATGTGTTAACTCCCTGCTTGCATCTTCAGCTTCCGCCCTGCCTCCTGAGCTGGGATAAATGGATTTATTTCTGAGGCAGAAAGAATTTCTGCATAAACCCAAAAATAAACCAGGCTGGTAGGTGCCTTTACTGCAGAACATCCTTTTGTGGAAGTCCTTGGCAGTGCTGATGCTCCATAAGGTGGAAGTTTGCTTTGATCAGCCGAGCTGGGCTGTAAAATACAGGTTCAGGGCTGATCCCTGGAAGCTGGCAGGGGAGCAGGTTCTGGAGTTTGGAGGCCAGAAACCTGAGGGTGTGGCTGGGACAGGACAGGGGCTCTCTGCACCTGCCTGTCTCCACTGAATGGAAGGGCTTGTCCATGCCTGGGGTGGCAAGGAGGGGTCAGCTGTGTCACTGCTCTCAGCAGGTATCACAGCAGTGCCCCGAGGCTCTGGCCTGCCCAGCCGGTACATTAAGCTCCTTGCCTTCGTTTGTACAAGCCATTTATTTGTACAAGCCTTGCTGTTCCCTCCTCAGCATTTCTGCTCAGATAAACAAGACAAAGGCCATGGGAAGCGTGCAGCACATGGAGCTGGGCAGCAGATCCTGGTGTGCAAATGTCAGCTTCTGTCCCCAGAGTGAAGGTGGCTCCTGCGTGCTTGGAATGAGGCACAGAGCCGGTGTGGGCGGCGAGCAGGAGCAGGGGGCACAGGGAGGAGAACAGGGTGGCTGAGGTGGGATTAGATGGGATTATTTATCTCTGGCTGTTCCTGGTAGCCCAGTTTGGATGTTGCCTGGTGCTGCCAGCATTTCTGTCTGCAAATAGCTGCTGGACTTTGGATGGTGGCTAAAGTGTCCTAAGGAATGTTGAGCTACCTGTGCTGCAGGTGCATCAGAGATGTGCTTGCCCCTGGGGATGGAGCCAGCCTTGCCTGAGCACTGGGATGGAGTGGTAGAACCAGGCAGTAGAGAGGGTCGGCTGGGTTCAACCAGCACCAGTTTTGTATGGATGATCCCAAAAATCAGTCAGTCAGCCAGTGCTCCAGGGAAAAATGGATACATTTAGGTGGCAAAGCTTTATGTAGGTTCTACATAACAAGCAGCATTTATCTCAGATTGGTTTATTTCTGTATTATTTCTCCAAGCTCTCAGATGACAGGAGCAGTGATCCATGCCCAGGGAGCAAAACAGCTGCATTCTTTGTGCTAAGAGATGCCACATATAAGGGGGAAAGCCCCCCAGTTTTTAATTTCATATTGTGCCTTATTTGATGTTTCTCATCTGAATCAAATTGTGTGGATTTATGGGAAGAAAATGTGTTTAATGATCAGAAGTAGGTGCCTGGGAAGGGCAGGCTGTACTCAGCTCTTTCTCCGGGAGGTTGCTGAGAGTCTGGCTCCTGTTCCCTCCGGTGTCCCCTCCCCTCCCAGGACTGCCCTGTGCCAGCGCTCCGTGTGCTGGGAGCTGGAACCACATGTGTGGAGTGCCAAAAGAAATCCAGGGGTTGCTTTTGCCTTTTCCTTGGGACATGGCCTGGTGCTTGTGCCAGCTCCTTGGGAAGCCCACCTGGCTACCACACTGGCCCAGGGATTGCTTCCCAGCTCGGGTGTGTTTTCTGGGTTACGAGAGAGCTGGAGAGGGACTTTGGACAAGGGGAAATGGCTCCCCACTTCCAGAGGGCAGGGTTAGATGGGATTTTGGGAAGGAATTCTTCCCTGTGAGGGTGGGGAGGCCCTGGCACAGGTTGCCCAGAGAAGCTGTGGCTGCCCCGTTCCTGGAAGTGTCCAAGGCCAGGTTGGATGGGTGGAAAGGGTTGAGCTTTAAGGTCTCTTCCAATACAAACCAGTCTCTGATTTGCTGAATTGCCTTCTCCCACTCCCCCTTAATTTTAATTTGTTTTTACCAGCAGTCCCTTAACGGGCAGTAACAGCTGTCTCTTTTGATGAATACATTTAATTTCCAGCCTTTCTCCCTGTATTTCAATTGCAATACACGTGTAGAACCTTTAACTTCACAGCTCTTGTCTTGGCACTCTTGTTACTGCTTTTGCCGGTAAGGCATTGACCAGGTGAGTCTCTGTTTAGGGGTGAGATGGAACAGAGAATTGAAGTGTCCTTGTCACAGTCTCCACCTCCCCTTATCACCAAATGGGCTGCTCAGGTGTGTCACATTGTCTTGTTCTCAATGGAGAAAGTGTAAAATGAGATACTCCTTTGGGGTGTGTGTAACTTGTCAGGATTTCACAGAGTTCCAGGATGGTTTGGGTTGGAAGGGATCTTAAAGCCCATCTTGTTCCACCCCCTGCCATGGGCAGAGACGCCTTCCACTAGACCAGGCTGGGAGTGAATGGCAAACTGCAGGTCTCTGGTGTGCTGGATTTCTGGGGGCGTCATGCTGGTGCAGCCTCCATCTGAGGAGCTTATGTGGCATTTATATTTTCAAGTATTTTTGGTTGCAGTCACATTGTGTATCCTCATAAACACTTTAATGAAGTGATGCTTCTAGTAAAGATGCAGCAGCAGTTCTGGTCAGAGAAAGGAGTCCACTGGTTATTCAGATTTGTTTTGACTTCTCTAGGGCATCATAAATCATCAAATACTTAAAATTGATAAATATATGTCTGTATGTATAAACCTCTCTTATAAAGAAAACTTCTTTATTAGATCTTATGGGCACTGACCAGGCTCCCCAGGGAATGGTCACAGCCCCAAGGCTAACAGAGCTCCAGGAGTATTTTGGCAACACTCTCAGGCGCAGAGTGGGATTGTTGGGGTGTCTGCAGGGCCAGGAGTTGGACTTGATGGTCATTGTGGGTCCCTTCCTGCTCAGGATATTCTAGGATTCTATGATCTTAAATGAGGCTTCTGCTGGACTTTTGTAAACTTTTTAAGAAAATCTATTCCAGTTGACAGAAGCCTCTCGCGATTCTTTTGATATTGAAAACTAATCTGCTTCAGCTGGTTTTGAAGGAAGTGGAAGCAACACCTTCCAGTATCCCAGGTTGCTCCAAGCCCCATCCAACCTGGCCTTGGACACTTTCCAGGATGGGACAGCCACAGCTTCTCTGGGCACCCTGTACCAGGGCCTCATCACCCTTATCTTGTGGGGATTTTGCTCCTCTGGCTGGTAAAGCTGAAACTCAAGAGCTCTTTCCTGTGAAGAGGCTTTCCAGGAGGAATTTCCTGCCTGTCCTGCAGGGTATCAGCTTTGTGGTGGGGATGACCGATGTGACTGTGAATAGAGGCATATGGAAAAAAATGTGCTGAATGCCACAACTGAAGTGTTCATTTTGGAGGCTCTGTAGGAGCTTGAGCGTTGGGACAGGGTCACTCACAGCTGTGCACAGATGAGAACAGAACTGAAGGCAGCAGGTCAAGCATGCATGAAGTGCTCAGCAGAGCCCAGGCACGAGCTGGAGGCAGGGTAGAAAGTTGGGGTTTCATCTTGGGGTTTCCCCTCTGGAGCTGCTCATCACATTTCTGAGCACACCCTCCTAAGCCGCACCAAATCGGATAAGAATCATTTCAATTAGCTCGTTAAGTGTTGAAACTTCCCGCAGCACAGCCCCCACTCCCGCAAACCCCAGTGCTGCCTCGGCTCCATAACCCCCGGAGCTGGAGTTAAATCAGGTTTTGCCAGGCCATCTGTCAGCTTATTTGAGTCGAGCACAGCCGTGTGTCACGCACGGAGGGGCCAGTGGAAGGTTTTTACGTTTTCTGCCTAGACAAGTCGATTTTATACAGCCGATTGTTTTTTATTACTGGTGGGGGCAGGGGGAGGTTTTGCTGGGGAAGCTCTTGCCCACCTCAAGCACTTCTCCTGGAGATTTGCAGTTCCTTGCCTCTGATATCTTTCCTTTGTGTGGATGTTTGGTGTTGATTCCACATTTGGTGTGGGTACAGCAGCAGACACTTAAAAGCTGGGAATGAAAGCAGCTTGTGGTAATTATCACAAAATTAAAGATAATCTCCTGCTCTGGAATTGTGACAAAGTGCAGAAGTGAGATTAGTGCAGTGGCAGAGCGGTGGCGGCCGTGGCAGGGAGAGCACATTCCCCTGGCCCAGGGCTCTTGGCCACACTGCGTTCCCAGTGATTTCCAGTACTCAATCTGGAGAAGCATTTGCTCCTTTGGATTCCCCAGTGGTCTGGAAATGCTGCTTCAGCTCGTGCCCTGAAAATTCATTAGCCAAATGCTCACTCAGAGCCTTATTTCCTGCTTTCTGGGCCATTGCAAGGTGTTTTGTTCAATAATCACAAAATTGTGTTGGTTTCGGCCAAAGAACTAATTTTTCAGCACAGTTTGATCTCACAGTGGTCCTGAGCCTGTGCTGGTGCAGTCCCAGAGAGCTGGAGGAGTGACATGGTTCATGTCACCTGTGGTGTGTGTCACCCGCCCGTGTCAGTGGCACCCCCTCGGCTGAGGGGACCTGGCCTGGGTGGGTGACAGAGGGGAGCTGCTGTGCACCCCTTGCATTCCTGCTCCGCTCACTTCCCTCTGCCTGTTTGCAGTGGGATTGTGTGACGCAGGGAGTGGGATTTCAGACCTTTGCTGCAGTCCAGTGACTCTGCTCCTGATGCAGAAGTTGGGCCCTGGGGAGCACAGTTTAAAACAGAATAAGGAGAAGTGACTCCTCGCGTGCCACTGTGTCTCTGCCCCGCAGGCCGGGCTGTTGGCCCAGGGGTGCTCTGCAGGCAACTCCAAATGCCATGGGACAGGACCCATTTCGCATCAGGGACTGCCCAGTTTGTGGAGATCAGGATGGTGAGACACCTGCAGCACTTCTGAGCCAGAGCAGTTTCATCTCCCCTGTGATCACCAAGGGATTTTTGTTGGGTTTTTTGTTTATTTGCTTTCCAGCATCTGAAATACTACCCAAAATGTAACTAACACACTTCCCTGGCGTTGTCATCCCATTATCATGGAATCTTGGCATGTTTTGTGTTGGAAGGGATTTTAAAGCCAATCTCATTCCACCCCCTGCAATGAGCAGGGACACCTTCCAGTATCCCAGGTTGCTCCAAGCCCTGTCCAGCCTGGCCTTGGACACTTCCAGGGATCGAGGGGCAGCCACAGCTTCTCTGGGCAACCTGGGCCAGGGCCTCCCTACCCTCACAGGGAAGAATTCCGTCCCAATATCCCATATAATCCTGCCCTCTGGCAGTGGGAAGCCATTCTCCCTTGTCCTGTCACTTCAGGACCTTGTCCAAAGTCCCTCTCCAGCTTTCTTGGAGCCCCTTCAGGTACTGAAGTTATGCCCAGCTTCTTGCTCAGGCTCCTTCTGAAACAAGCCCTGAAGCAGCATCGCTGCTTCTCTTTGAGGGGGTTGAGCAGGTACCACAGGTATCATCAAAGTTCCTTCTTCACCAAATGCGGGAGATACTGAAGCAGCAGAAGTTGGGCTGGGTCCTTCATGGCCTTTTCTGCTCTCCAGCCAGGAGGGCCAGAGGACATCCACTCCCCCTGGAGAAAACCCCCCCTAATTTGAGTGCAGATGAACTCTAAGCTCCACTTGATGGTCTCTTGTGAAATTAAGCCCTTTCTGAAGGGTTGATAAGGATCTGTGCTTGTAGGAGGACTGTAGGACAGGAGCAGGGAGTGACAGATTCGTACCTGGAAACAGGTGCCTTAAACCTGTCCCTTAGGTTGGTGTTCTGTGCAGGAGACTCCCCCTTGAGAACTGGCCTGTGCTCACAGAGCTGCTGGGGGGCTGCTGGTATGGTGTGGGGAGCTCCTCTTCAGCAGCTCTTGATCCTTCATGGTGGCTTTTGGGAGCCAGCTGGGCTGGAGCTCACAGTCCCACACTCTACACAGGAGCCCATGCTCATTGCTGCCTGAAAACAGGGAGATTCTTGCAAACTTGGGCTCAGAAGAACTCAGAAGAACAAACTCAGGCTAGGAAATGGGAGATGGCCTCATGGCAGCAGGTTTGGGCCTGTGTTTCCAGCTCTGACTATATATCTAAAAGCTTGAGGCAAAACCCTAATTTCCACTGTTGGCTGTAATGGAGCAGCAGTGGCTTCTCCCGAGGCAGCAGTAAAGATAAATGATGCGTTCATTTGTGTGATATATTTGGACATCTGATTCTATAAATAGATTCAATTATCAATATAGTTTGTCAAGTGCCTTCTGAGCAGCTGGAAAGCAGCTTCAGGAGTGTCTCTCTGGGCTTCTGCATGGGGCCACCTCTTCAGTGCAGTGTGGACCCATTGCTTAATGGAGAAGCAGAGATTTGCAGGAACTCTTCTGAAGCCTCTAGGAAATGTTATTGCTAGGAAAAAATGTGCTTTTTTGTGCTTCTGAATATGAAATTGCTCAGGCAACTCCTGTACCATTGGATTTCTGCACTAGTGAAGCTGAAAGCCAAGCAAAACCAGCTGCTCTAAAGGCTGGCTGCCATACTTGAAAAGATAATAACTTGGGTTATTTTCTCAGAGGTCTGGTGGTTGTGTTGGGGTTTTGTTAGCTGATATCCCCACTTTTCCTGATGTTCTTCTCTTCTCTCTGCAGGTCTGGGCCCAAAGAAGACAGCCATCACTGAGGTGAGATGTGTAAAGCTAGGCTTGACCATCGCCTATTGAGAAATAAGAACTCAGAGCCCTAGGAAACACTTCTGCCTGCCTTTTTTTGAGTAAAACTGGATTTCAAAATACATGAGATTACTGAAAAAGTTATATCTGTTATTTGGAAGAAATAAAATCAGTGGCAGGTCTCTAGTGTGCCTTTATCAGCATCACCACAGTCACAGAGGAGATGTGGAGGGATTGTGCCCACCATGTGGCCAGTTTTGGCTGTGTGATCCATGATGCCTCTGTGTCAGTGGCTGAGGGCACCTCTTCCACACCAGCACCTGGAGGGGGGTAGCTGGAGAATGCACATGTTGGGCATCTCTAGGGCTCTGTGTTGGATCTCACCCACTGCTGGGAGTGAGTCAGGGAGGCTGTGATTTGTGAAGCCCTAAAACAGGGGAACATCTCCAGGGACTCATCTCGTAGATATTCCAGGTCGCAGGTTCTGAGTCACTGTTACCTTCTGGAGCAAAACTCTTCACAGTTGGCAGCAGGGAATCTAGTAGGAGGCTCTGTGCCTGAAAGCTGTTCCCTGAAGCCCACACTCATGGTTTGGGGCATCATGTTCAAATGGTTTTTGTTTGATCAAATTTTTGTACATCCCCCTTCTCATTCCTCACCTGGGCTGATGAGCATTTGTGTACATGAATAGCAAAATCTTCTCATTAAATTGCCTGGAATGTGACACTTGATTCTTTTGTACCTGCACAGGAATATGTGTAGAGGGAAGCTCAACTTCTGTGGAAGTTGGTTGCTTAGTTCGATGCACAAATGCCACCTTTTCTTGCCCTGGAAACAGCCCCAGGCAGAGCAAGAGACTAGAAGAGACTTTTGTCACTGCAGTTCTTAGGATAGCAGTCCCTTCCCACTGCCTGTGTCTGTTCATCACTTTGGGAGGATGTTTTTGAGCCCTTGGTGAGGCAGGACAGCACAGCTTGGGCTTGCATGGAGCAGGATCCATCGTGTTGGTAGAAGGAGAAGATGAGCTGTGCTGCTGCTCACAGCTGCTGGAGGAGGAGTGCTCAGGAGCAGGGCTGGCTCTGCTAATAAAACAGGGTAGGAAATGGGATTTTTGAAGGAGAACTCAGACTGCCCCTTAGTACGAGGAGTACGAGCAGTTTGACCAGAAATAGCTGCAAGCTCTTGATTAAAAGCTAAAGTACAAAGAACTTCTTAGTCTTAGCAAAATTATCTGTTGTCTGCTGGAGCCATCAGTTTGGAGCTGGGTCTGTGCAACGCTCGAGAGGGATAAGTGTAGAACAGTGTCACTTGGGAAGTGACCTTGGATCTCTCTGTGTGCTGCTCAAAGGAACATCCAAAGCTGTTCTGCAATGTAGCAAAACACAAAATGGTGCTGGTGTCTCACGAGCACTTGTGGCTGTCTGCTGGGCTCCAGGGTCCTCTGGGACCAACTGGCAGAGAGCTTGGGAGTGGGTGCAGTGTTGCCTGGTGGTGGAGTCCCTGGGGCTGCAAAAGGAGCTGCAGGGAGTTTGCCAAAACCTGGTTACGCTGGGTTGTTTAAGGAGCAGCTACAATCTGCTCCATCCTGGGTTGGCAAAGAAAGGCCCAGGCAGACTCAGAGGAAGGAGAGGAGAAGGGGACAGGAGCAGGTTTGTTGTCACCCTGAAGTGCTGGCAGTCTATAACATTTCCATGAACTCTGCAAAACTTGTGGAAGAGCCGTTCCTGTGGCTCACCCTGTGTGGGCTTGGAATTGTAAACAGATGAGATCTTGCTTAAATGGATTATCTCCATGTGAGCAGGGCTGGGCTGGGCTGGGCTGTCCCCATCAGCTGACTCTGATCTCTCCAGCAAAGCTCAAGGTGTCAGTGTGACACCTGAGGGCATGGGATTTTTAAGAATAAATCACTCTGGCTGTTTAATACATCACTGTTTTTAAATCACTGGGAAACTGCAGTCAAGCACCAGGGGGAATCTTGGCAGCTGGATCCTTTCTGAGCTTGACATCTTTGCTGAGGGCTCTGCCCAGCAAGCAGTGGGTTTGTCAGGTGCAGTGTTGCTAGTCTAGCTCATTTTGAGAGGTGGAAATATAATTCCAAGAGCCTCATGTGAAGCTTGCAGGTGCCTGTTACACCTGTTGGCACTGCAGCGTTTTCTCCAGCAGTATTGTGATCCCTGTGTGGGGTGCAGCTGTGGGAGTGTAGCTGTGCCCCTGCTGCTCTGCGTATGCTTGGTGGCAGCTCAGCCTGTGCCCTGACCCACCCTGTGCTCTCCTTGCAGGGCCCATCACTGCCAGGACAGCCAGGCCAAGGAAAGAAGATCGGCCATCGAAGTGTGGATGCTTCTGGGGAAACCACCTACAAAAAGGTTTGGGGTTTGGGGAGTGGGGGGTGGCAGCCAAGTGTGGGTGACAGGCTGAGAGGAGGAGTTGTGGCCCAGTAGTTACTGATATGATTGTGGTTTTTATGTAGCACCTTTGGACAGCACAATCCTGCAAACAGCAAACCTGGAGCCCTAATCCATCTTTTCAGCAGCTGGGTGAACTTGGTTAGCTGTGTGTAGTGCCCAAGACAACCCCACAGAAGTCACAGACATGACTGCATTGTAATGCAGGGGATGTTATTGTGGTTATCTGCTGTGAAATGTTCACTGACTGCTCTTTTCCTCCTGCCAGACCACCTCATCCACTCTGAAGGGGGCCATCCAGCTGGGGATTGGATATACTGTGGGCAATCTGAGCTCCAAGCCAGAGAGAGATGTCCTGATGCAGGACTTCTATGTGGTGGAGAGCATTTTTTTCCCAAGGTAAAGGAGAAGGGGAAATGAACAAATACATGAATTATTTCCTTTCCTCTCACTGATTTTTCAGGAGAGCTTCCATCTGTCTTTAGATCAGAGTTAGATGCTCTGAATGTTTTAAATCTGCACCATGACATACAAACAGAACAGTGGGAAGTGTTGGATTCTGCAGTGCACTGGCTTGCAGTGCTCCAGTTTGTTACCCTTCCTACATATTTGTCTTTCTACCTATCCGTCTAGAATTTCTTCCACAAAATTCTACCATGTTTTAGATGGAAAAATCTCCTTCTGGAAGCTCTCTTACTGTGAATAAACAAAGCTCATAAAAGCTGTGTTCTCTGTGTAAATATATTCTGCTTGGCAAGTGGTTGTTCCTTCACTCTCTGGAAATAGATTTTGGCAGATAGTTGGAAACCTGTTTTCCTGTTGTCCTAGTAGAGAAGAGAGGTGGTGGTGGTTGTTCCAAAGGTGCCTTTTTGCGAGGCTCAGTACATCTGAAATGCACAGTAGCCTTGGTGTGGCTGTCCCTGTGTGGTGAATGGTAACAGCCCTCTGGTGTGTGTGTTCTGTGCAGCGAGGGCAGTAACCTCACCCCAGCTCACCACTACGCCGACTTCAGGTTCAAGACCTATGCGCCCGTGGCTTTCCGGTACTTCCGAGAGCTCTTTGGGATTCGTCCAGATGATTATTTGGTATGGATATATTTTTTGATTTCTCTTGTCTTTCCTCCTTTATTTACCTTTACCTTGAGAGACCCTGGCACAGGCTGCCCAGAGAACCTGTGGCTACCCCATCTCTGGAAGTGTCCAAGGCCAAGTTGGATGGGGCTCGGAGCAACCTGGGATAGTGGAAGGTGTCTTGCCCATGGCAGGGGGTGGAATGATGTTGGCTTTAAGGTCTGTTCCAACCCAAAGCATTCCATGATTCCAAGCCTGGGTTTGCTGAGCGGCAGCTGCTGGCCTGCACTGGAGGGAGGCTGTGACCTGCACACAGTGTGAGCTGTGTAAGCCTGCAATGGGCTTCCCTCCCTGGTCCTTGTGGTAACAATAACTTACTGTGTTTACAAGCCAAAGGAGTTGTGTTCTGCTGGGTGCGACCCTGTAATGTCCCCTGGGGCTCTAAGGACAAAGATGGGAATTTTTTCTTGTGTACTCACTGGAGAGCTATGTGAGTGTAGTTATTTTAATCATCTTACAAAGACAGAATAAACCACAGCTTGTTCTTGTGCTCCAAAAGCTCCTCAGAGCTGGAAAGGCTGGTTTTCAAATACCTTGGAGTACAAGCTGTTGGAGCTTGGAGTGCCCTGGGTTGAATTTGGGCCCTTGCCTGTATGTGACGTCCTGCTCTCTGTGAACTGGGGAAGGAAACACATCCATAAGTGCACATCCTCCCCTTTTGGAACAGCCCTTTTTGTGTGATCACCTGTAGACAGGGGTGAACACCTGCCAGTGAAACAAACCTGTGCCAGTGCCCAGTGAGAAGGTAACAGTGATCCCCACCTGTGCCAGCCAGGGCTGATGGATGAGTGTTCAGAACAGGGGACAAGAGAGGAGTTTGCCTCAGTTGCAAAGGTCATGGCTCTGATTTGTTGTTTCTGCTTCTCCTGATTGTCTCTTGCCTGGCACAACAGTAAATGCCTTTAATTATGCATGAGATGATTAACTTGATCAAGTCTTGGATTGTTAATCTGTGTAGAGCTGAAAGCTGTTTTCAGTACATAATGATGAGCGTTTAATTTATGCTCTAATCACCTCCCTTCCATGCCTCACCTCCCTCTCCCTATAGCACCTCTCACTGTGTGATCCTGCCCTGAACCTACCTGGCCTGTACAGTGCCTGGGTGGGCACCGAGCTACAAAGTGCATCTGCCTGCCTATGCTTTCTCCTTCTTTTTCCCCCTCTGCTTCTGGGCAAGTCCTTATTTGAGGTCCTGCTGTTTGCATCCTGCTGGCTAGAAATGTCCTCCCAGCTTAGGTCCCAAAGCAGAACCCTTTGCTGTGCTTGCACAGGGCTCATCCCTCTTGATGCAGACCTGGGCTAAGACTTGTCACATGTTTCCAGCAGGACTGATGGGGTGAGGTGTGGCTGTAAAAATCTGGCCAGGTTGGACAGAGCTTGGAGCAACCTGGTCTAGTGGAAGGTGTCCCTGCCTAAGGGTGGAACGAGGTGGGCTTTAAGGTCATTTCCAACCCAAACCATTCTGGGATTCTGTGAATCAGGCATTTGCTTTTGCAGGGAATACAAGGCCAGGGGAGGCTGCTGAGAACAGCCTGTGCATTGTGTTCCCCCCAGCTCAGTGGTATGTGGTTCCCTGAGCAGATTGTGGTGTCTCCTGAAGTCCTCTGTGTCCATCAGCATGTGCAGTGATGTGCTGAACGAGCCCGAGTGTGATACGTGCATGCAGGCACAGTGGGGACAGATAAGATGTCATTATGAAGGCTGGATGTTCCTGAAAGCAGATGATAAGTTGGATGCTGAGCAGTTGGGATGCTCTGATCTGTAATCTTAGTCTCTAATTGTAAATTGTCCATCAGCTTGGCTGCTCAGACCTAACCTATAATGAAAATAGTTCTCGCTTGAGCTTTGCTAGTCCTTAATCTCTCAGGGAGACAACATGCTGGGGAAGGCCCTTGAGGGCGTAGAACTCAATCTGCAATAAATGGGGGATAAAACATCACCTTTTTTTTTTTTTCCCCTCAGTATTCATTATGTAACGAGCCTCTGATCGAGTTGTCCAACCCCGGGGCCAGCGGCTCCCTCTTCTATGTCACCAGCGATGATGAATTCATCATAAAAACTGTGATGCACAAGGAAGCTGAATTCCTACAGAAGCTCCTTCCTGGCTACTACATGGTGTGTATTACTCAGCCCCTCAGACATGGCTCAGGCTTGTCATGGCAGCTTTTCTGTCCAGAGCATCTTATGGGGCATGTCCTCCACCTGGGCATCCTGTGGCCTGTCCCTGTGTCAAGGACAGCATTAACAGAATGTCACAAAGTCAGTCCCAAAAGCACAAGTCTTGCTGATAATTTGCAAACTGTGGGTAAACAAGGCAGATAATTATGCCAGTTTGGAGGCATGTTCTGGCCTCAGAATGGCTTCCCAGATGTGTGTTTCTGGGTGTACTTTTCCCAGCAAAAATTCATTCCTCTTCACTTGGTGGCATGCATCTGCCCCAGGCTGGATTTAGGGATGGCTGCTGATTGCAATCATAGAACTGGTAAGGTTGGGAAAGACCACCAAGATCATCAAGTGCTACCTTCAACTCAGCACCATCATGGTCACCACTAAACCATATCCTCAAGTGCCAAATTCACATGTTTTTTGAATACTTCCAGGGATAGTGACTCTACCACTGCCTTGGGCAGCCTGTTCTAATCCTTTACAACCCTTTCCATGAACAAAGGTTCCCAATATCCAATCTAAACCTTCTCTGGCACAAGTTGAGGCCATTTCCTCTCATCTTGTCCCTTGTTCCCTGAGAGCAGAGCCTGACCCCCACCTGGCTGCAGCCTCCTGTCAGAGAGTTGTGGAGAGCCAGAAGGTCCCCCCTGAGCCTCCTTTTCTCCAGACAAGGGCACAACCACCTTGGTTTTGTGGGGAAACCACTGCTGTCCCTGAGCCTTTCCCACTCCTGGTGTTTGACAGTTACTCTGAAGGTTGTCCTGGCTCCCACTGACTGCAGTTCCAAGCTGAAGGCTCCCGTGGTACCAGCCAGCTTTGCACAACAGTCTGGCAAGGCAGGATATTGAGACCCAGAGACTTGCATTGGGTGACAGTAAATCAGACCCAAACTCGCTGTTTGGTGTAAAAATCGGGAGCTGTCTCCCTGCACAACTGTGCTGGAGGCTCCAGCTTAATGGATGCCAACTCTGACATTCAGTTAGAACCACCAGGGATTTGTTTGTTGTGGAGATGCTAGGGAGAAGGTGATGAGAAGCTGTGCTGCTGCCCTGTCTCTGTGCCTGGTGCAGTGGGTTTATCTGGTCCTACACTGCTTCTGTGAAAATCCTTTCCTCATGCAATATTTACTGGGGAAGATTTACCCAAGGGAGGCAGGTTATGGGATGTCTATGTGTAAGTGACAGTCTGGCCAGGAAGAAATTCTTCCCTTTGAGGGTAGGGAGGTCCTGGCAGAGGTTTCCCAGAGCAGCTGTGGCTGCCCCATCCCTGGAAGTGCCCACGGCCAGGTTGGATGGGGCTTGGAGCAGCCTGGGATAGTGGAAGGTGTCCCTGTCCATGGCAGGGGGTGGAACCAAATGATCTTTACAGTCCCTTCCAACCCAAATCATTCTAGGATTCTGTGAATCATTTGCTTTTGCAGATGACACTCACATTCCTGGACAGGATGAGCTTTCTTGGAAAGCATTACCTGTTGCCTACTGTGTGTAGTAAATCAGGCATGGGGTTTTGAGTGGGAATGGAGCTGCACTGTTAATTCTGCCGTCACCCTGACAAGCAGTCAGTGAACTAAACTGAACTTACCTGTCTGCTAGAGTTCTGAGCTACCTGTTGTAGCACTCCACTGTCTGTGGGTTCTGTGGTGCTACCCATGATTACTCTGCTGTTCTTGGGAAACCACCCATGTGAAAGGAGCCAGGGAAAGGAAGCAGGGTGGTTTCATCCAGAGTTACTTTAAAGCTGTTTCCATTTACCCACCTCTATTTCTTCTGGCACTCTCAAAGAGGGTGCTTTGCCCAGGTGGGTGAGCTGAGGGGAAAGAAACTTTAATACAGTCATGTTTCTGCTGCCTGTCAGAACCTGTCAGGTCTGTCCTTCCTGCTGTAGCATGCAGAGAAGTTCTGTTTCCTTCCCAAACATGCCCAAAGCTGAACAAGCAAATCCTGCCTGTCATGTCATTCCTAATCATTCCACTGCCTAAAAAAAGATGATAGCAGAGCAGGATATCCGTGCTCTCTGGCTGACTGCTTTATAAAGCAACTCTGCAACAGGAGGAGAACATTTATGTTGTTTTGTTTAAAAAATAACCCTGTCCCTGGTTTATTCTGAGCCGGAGAACGGCTCTTGATTCTGACACTTGTGAAGAGATAAAGAGAGCTGTTATTTTTATGCTTGAAGTTCCCACTTATTGTGTTTATTTCTCTCCCAGTTTGGCTTCCCTTTTTTAGCTGCTGTACTTGGGGAAAGCAGGGGATTTCCGGACTTGGTTATTTGCCCAGAGGGTGCTGAACATCTCAGTCCCTGTATTTTCAGGTCCTAAAGCCACTGAAATACGAAATGCAGAACTTTGTCAAATGTGTACACTGAGCTCCTGTAAAGCTCAGAAAATCTCTAGGCAAAGGACCCTTAGTCCAAGCATTCCTGTTGATGTGCTTTGTGGTGAACACAGCAGGAATTTTCTGCCCAAATGACTTTTCTGCCTTTTTTCCGCCCTTGCTGCAGAATCTGAACCAGAACCCCCGGACGCTGCTGCCTAAGTTTTATGGACTGTACTGTGTGCAGTCTGGGGGCAAAAACATCCGTGTGGTCGTAATGAACAACATCCTGCCTCGAGTGGTGAAAATGCACCTGAAATTTGACCTCAAAGGCTCAACCTACAAGCGCAGAGCATCCAAGAAGGAAAAAGAGAAGTCCAGTCCTACATACAAGGATCTGGACTTCATGCAAGACATGCCCGAGGGCCTGATGTTGGATGCAGACACCTTCAGTGCTTTGGTGAAGACGTTGCAGCGAGACTGTCTGGTAAGGAAGGGGGCAGCTCAGGGAGCAGGTTAAGGAGCCTCTGTGGCTCTTGAACATAAGGAAGAGCAATGATTGAGAACCTTGCTAATCTCTTGACTCCAGAGCAGGATCAATCCTTTCTCCTGCGCTTTTCCCTGAGAGCCAAGCAGTAGATTTGGGTGTCGTGGCAGCCTCTGAGGACTGAGGCTGTGTTCTTTTGCCTGGTGCATCACACTTTGGCGGCCTGCTCCACTTGTAGCTGCTCTGCTGCAGCATTTTCCCAGTCACTGTGCAGCAGACACAACAGTGTTGTCTGCAAGTCTTCAGGCTTTTGGGGTGATTGTGGGATGGCCAAACTCTGTGCACTCTCAGGTTGGTTCAGACTGTTGGTTCAGAAACTTTCAGGCACTGGCAAAGGAATTGTTAGTGGGGATGTAGATGGGATGCTTTGCTTTGATTATTTTGATTCCATGCTTTGGGATCTGTATTTCTGCTGCTGGCTTGATATTTTGTCTTTGTTCTTGAACTCAATATTAACCTGTAGGTATTGGAAAGTTTTAAAATCATGGACTACAGCCTCCTGCTTGGGGTTCATAACATAGACCAGCACGAGCGGGAGCAGCTGTCGGAGGGAGCCCACAGCACGTCGGATGAGAAGCGGCCTGTGGGGCAGAAGGCCCTGTACTCCACAGCCATGGAGTCCATCCAGGGAGGAGCTGCCCGGGGGGAGTCCATAGACACGGATGACACGTAGGTGAAAGCTGGGCTCACTCGTGCTGCTGTGAGGGGTGGAGGCTGGAGCGGGAATGCCCTGATGAGGCCCGTAGGAACAGTTCATGGGAGCAGCTCTCCTGGGGTTTTGGTAGTGCTGCCAGTGTGGAGGGAAAAGGGGAAGCTGAGGTGGGATATAGTTCTGTAGGGCTCTGACCTCACAGCAGTCTCTCTTCTTTGGCTAGGCTGTAGGCTGTCAGCTTGTGTAACAGCCTCTAAACATCCACCCTGCCCTGGGGAGGAGACACTACCTCAGTTCTAGCTCAGGACCCAAGTACTGGAGCAGAAGTAGGGATCAGCGTGTACCTGGGAGCTTGGAGTTCTTTGTTGCTCCCATGTTTGGAATCCCTGACAGGTTCCTGAGGCCATCCCAGTGGGGTTAGCAGACAGCAGTGTAGCCAAGTATTGGAGTCACTGCTGGAGCTGGAGGCTGGGGGATTGGCCCTAACCTGAGCTGTGCCCAGTCTGGGGTTCTGCCTGGCTCCCTGGCTCTGTGGGCCAAGGAATGATGGAGTTTGCTTCTTGCTGCTGTTTGAAACCAGCTGCTGTGGGTTTGATGGAGGATCAGTCCTGGCGGAGCCAAGATAATATCATGGTGTTTCCAGTCCTTCAGGTAGCATTGGTAACTGCAGGGGCCTGTCTGGTAGCCCTGTGCTTTTGTTGTGTGCTGGTGCTAATGGTTGCTGCACCTTTGGCAGGATGGTCTTAGTGTGGATGGGACTGGAAATACTCTTGTCCTTAAGGGCTTGCTGCCCTAATGGCAGACAGCTCTCACTGACCTGGTAAATAACCTGATTCCCAGAATAAAGTAGCCAAGAAAAATCTCTGTAGTGCTTTCTGACCCCAGCAGAGCTGTCCAGGCACACAGGTCCTGTCATGATAGTGGTGTTTGGCTATGCAGGCAGTGAGCCTGGAACACCTGGGGTCAGGCCAGGTCGGTTGGTGACTCCTGTTGTTGTGCACAAAGTGACCCCACAGGTTTTGGGATGTGTCTCACACCACACCAGAGCCCCTGGGCAGGGCTGCTGTCACCCTTCCCCAGGGCTCAGGTGTTACAGGTGCTCTGGGTGAGGCTGCACCTGCTGACATTCTGCTTTACCTGCAGGATGGGAGGGATCCCAGCAGTGAACGGCAAAGGAGAGCGTCTTCTGCTGCACGTAGGAATCATAGATATCCTGCAGTCATACAGGTGGGTAACCTGGCAGTTGTTTGTGTTTTCAGGTTGTCAATATCTCTTTTAATACCAAATGAAAGGAGGAGGGTTTTCCTCTCCTGGAGACTGGGACAATGAGTAGACAGGCTGCCCCAAGCTGGCCCTGGGTTTCCATCATGTCCTTAGGACTGCTGGGGACACACAGCCCTTAGTCCAGGATGATGGGCTGCTCATAAAGAAGTTTGCTGTCTCAGGGTGGGAAGCATATCTCCAGGAATGGAAGGTGCATCTCTTCTAGCCCAGCTCCTCCCTTCCTGTGGTGTTCCCAGGCAGTCCTGACCTGGCTGGGGAGATGCTGGAGGAGAGCTCAGTCCTGGTGACAGAGGAATCATTGGCAGCTCAGGAACCTCCCCCATAGGGTATGAAAGGGGGCTTAGTACAGAGTGCTTGCCTGAATCTGTATCTTTCTTTTTCTCTCCACTTCTCCCTGGAACTAGGTTCATCAAGAAGCTAGAACACACGTGGAAGGCCCTTGTCCATGATGGGGTGAGTGCCCATGCAGAGGCAGGAGTGGTCCAGGCCTTGCAGGATTACCTGGTGCAGATTACCTGGCTATTTATAGAGCCTGACCTGGCACAGCTGCAGCTGATGAAAGGAGCGGTTCTTGCCTCTCATGCCTGCACAGCAGGGTGGTGCCACTTGTTCCCAGCCAGGTTTCCTTGCTCACTCCAGCTCCTCACATATTCCTGCCTGGCCCTCTCCTCCTCCCCATGACACCAGAAGCACACATTTGAGCATGTGTGTTCCTGGGCTCTCAGGAGCCCTGTGCTGTTCCCTTTGGTGACTGGCTGTTTCCACTTCAGCAAGCTCTCTGCCAGCAAATCCCTTTCAGTGTTTCCCTGCTGGCTTCATTCCTGCAGCAGCCAGGTGTGTGTTTCTGAAAGAACAACCTTGGATGGGGAAACCATTTTTCAGCATTGCATCTCCTGGCTTCCCTACACAATGTGGCAAAGGAAATCTGGAGATGCCAAGTCATGGGAGCATGGTCAAACATCAGAAGCAGAAAGAGCTTCACTGTTTTTATTGTTTTTAACAAAAACACTTGAAATGTATGGAGACCTTTGGCTAAATTTAGGTGTCTGTGTCACACGCAAAGGTATCCAGGTGTGCTTGGAATGGCAGCCAGCAAAGCCAGAAGAAATTTCATGCATGCCATCAGGCCACTATTTTTAAAAAAATCCAGGAAGTCTACAAAGGAATAAAATCACCAAAATCCATTATAAAATCACAGCAAGAATATAATCAAATGCAATCAGAGGCAACGCTTCAGGGTTATTTATAGCATTAATCAGAGCGTTGCAGTTAAGCCTTTCCATTTTAAGGCTCTGTTGGAATAAAATAGACTGCGTTGGTTGTTACAGAAATTCTGCCTTGAGGGATCATTTTAAAATTAAACAATTGCTTCTTGCCATTGTAGGACACGGTGTCAGTACACAGACCCAGCTTTTATGCAGAGAGATTCTTCAAATTCATGACCAACACGGTGTTTCGAAAGAATTCCTGTAAGTACCAGGTTCAGGGGTGGCTGTGCTGTGAGGCTTTACCTCAGCCTCGCTGCTGCAGCCCTCACCGGGAGTCTGGGCTGGATCTGAGCAGGGGTTTCCACTGTGGTACAGCTGAGAGAACTGGGGATGTTCAGCCTGGAGAAAACTCCAGGTAGACCTTAGAGCCTCTTCCAGAGCCTAAAAGGGGCTTAGATAAAGAAGGGGGAAGGACTTTTTATACAGGCAGATAGTGACATGTCGCTAGCGGGCCCGGACACCAACAACAGTGACAGGCCAAGGGGCAGTGGTTTTAAATTGACAGAGGACACGGTTAGATTAGAAGTTAGGAAAAAATTCTTTTCTGTAAGGGTGGTGAGTCCCAGGCCCAGGTTGCCCTGAGCAGCTGTGGCTGCCCCATCCCTGGAAGTGTTCCAGGCCAGGTTCGATGGGGCGTGGAACAACCTGGGATAGTGCCCATGTCCCTGCCCATGGAGGAGGTGGAATGAGATGGGCTTTAAGGTTCCTTCCAACCCAAAACATTCCATGATTCCGTGATACAGAGCAAAACTGGGAACTGCAGAGCCCTCAGGCTGTCACAGCTTGCCTTGTCTGCTCAGGCTCCCACCCAGTCCCTGCACCTGACCTGGGTTCAGCCAAGGAGATGGCACTTGCAGAGCACGTGTGTGTGTGTCAGGGCAGAGCCTCTCCTTGTGAAGGGAGATAAGCCTTTGGTGTGCCAGTAGCTGGTGGTGGTAATTTGACCTGTCTCCCTCCCCAGCTCTGAAGTCCTCCCCCTCGAAGAAAGGGCGCAGTGCCTTGCTGGCTGTGAAGACGGCGGGTCCCACGGCGGCGTTCTCGGCCAGCCAGCTCCCCTCGGAGAAGGACGACACCCAGTACGAGCTGCGGGCGGCCCGGAGTTACCCCACGCTCGACGATGAAGGTGACGGCCCTGCTCGGGCGTGTGGCTCTGTGGTTACCCTCTCTTTCCTAGCAGTTCCTTAGGATCCTCCCCTGTTCTCATCAAGTTCCCCACTGTGCACCAACTGCAGATCTTTCATCATGGATAGCTCTTCATTGCATGTCTTGCTGTGCTTTGCAGGTGCTAAGCCTAACCAGGACAGGGAAGAAGGTAAGAGTACATTGTTTTGTCGCAGCATCGGCAGGTACTTGATGCAACACCACTGCATCGAAGGAGACCAAATCCCTTTCTTGCAGCACTGTGTTCTGTTCTGCAGTTAAATGGTCACCTGCATCACTCCTGCAAGACAGCTGCTGCCAAGGGACACCAGCAGTCATAGCCCAAAAGCCATCAGAAAGTTGCATTTCTCACCCTTTAAAAAAATGGGGGGATGACTGGGAACTGGGCTCCAATGACAGTGTTTGGGCAAGATCTTTCCATTGAAAAACAGAGGAATAGCCTGGTTCTGTGCTGCCTTTGCATCACTCATCTGGCTGTATTTACAGCTGAGTGCTGGAGATAGGCTCCTCCAGTGCAGGGGTGCTGGATTGCTCCCTGTGCAAAGCACTGGGCACTCGATTCATCTGCTAATTCACTTGGATATTTATCCCTGGTGATCCAAGCCTTTAATCCAGCTTTGGTCACCAGTGAGATGTCTTCATTGGCATTCTATTCCCTGCCTGTTGTGCTGGAAGTGGTGCTGACTGGCTGTCTCCTCCAGAGGATGCCTTGGGAGAGACTGTCATGTTCATGGACCCAGCTAAACTTCCGCCTGTCTGTGGTTTGAGTGCCCAGTCCCAGTGCAGGTTGATGGTGGAACAGCCTCACACGAGGCTGATGTAGGTGAAATGTTGGTGTTTGACCTAATCATCTCTTCTTCCTGCCTCTCCCCTGCCCTGGGCCAGCAGGCAGGCCAGACCTGCTCCCCTGCACTCCTCCTTCCTTTGAAGAAGCTACCACAGCCTCCATAGCCACGACACTATCGTCAACATCTCTCTCTGTTCCCGAGCGATCCCCCTCGGAGACCTCTGAGCAGCCCAGGTACAGGTGAGGACACTCTTCCCCTGCTCCCACAGGCTTGAAGTGGCTGCTGTTGCTCTCCGTGCTGCGCATCCCGGCAGGCTGCCCTGCGCTCTGGAATGCTAATGACCGATTTTAATTAAATCTCTCCTGGGAGCAAGCAGACACAGCTTTGATGGGATTAATTATTGCTGGAAGAAGTGTCAGCTGTTAAGTAGAACACCTCCCTCATGGGGTGGGGAGGTAAGATTTGGGGACAGTACAGGATTTCTGGCTTAAATTGCTCCTCAAACTCTTCTGTTTTCATTCCACAGGAGGCGTACACACTCCTCAGGGCAGGATGGCAGGTGAGAGAAGGGTCTCATATCTTCTTGCCTCATCTCTCTGCTGCACAGAGACCTCATGTTTATCCCTGTGCAAAGGTCTCTTAGGGGGCTGAGTGGGAATTTCAGCAGCTCTGGGATTTGGCATGGTCCTCTGCAGAATGCTGAGCTGCTTCTGCAATCAATGATCCCCATTTCTTACACAGAACTTTCCTTACAAACATCTCTTAGTGTTTTGAAAGTGCTACCATTACTTGATGGGAAAGAGGACAATAGTGTTGTCCAAACTTACCCACCCACCCAGCACCAGTCAAGGAAGGTCATTTAAGTCCCCTGTGAGTAAGTGTGCCCTGACAGCAGGAACATCTCTCCTTTGAGCATCTGCCTGCAGCCTGGGCGAGGTGGGTGGCAATTTGGGAAAGGGCTTTGACTTTGTGAGGCACTGAGCACCCTCAGTCCCCGCAGAAGTAACTTCCAGTGTTTTCAGAAATCTGTGAGGTTTTTTCCCTTCTGTGGTGTCTCAGAGTCAAGGGCAAGGTAGGACAGAAATGCTCTGCTGCAGAGGGTGTCTGATTTATAGGCTTCTGTCGTGGCATTACTGTGCACGGTTTTGCACCAGTAAAAATGACCCCATTGCCCATGTCAGCAGGATCTGCACGAGGAGCCAGCGGGTGCTGCTGGCTCTGCCCTCGCTTTCCAGGACATTGTGTAGGTGTAGTAGGCTTTGAAATTACATCAGAGATTCAGTCCTGGGATGTGCTGTAGCCAGAGAAGCTGCCTGACAGGCTGATGTCCTCTCTCCCTGCAGTCAGGGTTTGGTTCTTCAGAGCAAGGAATGGACTTTGGAAGATGAGGGTTTGCACCATGTTACAGGCATCTGCCTTTATTCCTAGCTTTGAGTGATTTGCTGAGTTCAGATGACATACACTGTGAAAAAATCCCTTTCTGTGGTATTTCCTAATGAAAATACCTCTGGATGCTGCATGTTGCTGAATCCTGGTAAACTCGTGTCCCGGAAGGGCAGGGACTTGCTCACGTTGTGAAGTGTTAGCGACCTGTGAGGCACCTCATATCGTGCAGAATCCAGTGTCGGAAATAGCTGAAAATTGGAGACTTGAACCCAGGCCCCAGTGGTGGGACCCATGTGGCAAATGCAGGGACTTCATCCAAAACACTCCGGACTCCACGGTTCCTCGTGGAGGGAGGGAGCTGCTGTAGTAGGTGACTGCTCATCCAGAAATAGGTCAGGTCAATCAGAGTGGCTGTCCCGGCAGCGTTCAGGGAGCTCAGTGGCTTGGTCAGAGTAGATCTGTCTGTCACAGATTTGCCAGAGCTACACCCACCCTCCACAGGTGTGGCCGCCTTTGCTATTTTTTACCTAATTTCTCCTTTTCTGGTGCTGGTGCCTCAGCCTGCCCTTTCTGGGAGAGCAGAGTCCTGTGTACTTGTAGAGCACTCTGGGTTCCTCTGGTGAAAGCCAGTGCAAACACAAAGTTATTGAAGCAAGAATTTACATTCCTGAGCTGAGATGAAAAAAACCTCACCCAATTTGCTCAAGAATGTGTCACACCTCTGGTTATTCTGGTGTGCTGGGGAATTCACTCCACGTTTGAAGTCCAGCCCTGTGAGGAAGAGAGGAGTGAGTTCCCTGGTATGGAACTGGACAGAAGTGCTGCCCACTGGCCCCAGCTCTGGCCAGGGCCAGCTCAGAGCAGGGTGGTGCTGTCAGTGAACCCAGAGCTCAGCCCTTCCCTGACACCATGCCCTTGGCTTGGCAAGCTCCTGCTCCTCCTTCCCATGGGGACGATGGAGCCCGCCCTGCTGGCACAAGCAATTACTTTAATAGCATGAGGTATTAAGGTGAAGACTGTCAGAAACAGTTCCAGAGTGTGCAGATAAATCTCATATCAACCCTGGAGCAGCTTTGGTGCACTGGGAGTCTTGGAAGAGGTCAGAGGCTCTGGCCTTGTGCTGGGCTAACTCTGGACACAAGTTTTCCCTGGAGGCCAGTTCTCTTTCCTCCCATGGTCCATCTGACATTGCCTGTCTTTCCTGCAGCACTGGCTATTTAACTCCTTTCCTCTTGTCCTCTTTTCCTACCCTATTAGTCCTGAGTGCTGCAATCTTCCACGACAGACTCTTTTTCCTGGGAGTTTTGGTTATCCAATTCCTCAGTCCTGGGAGGTCTGAGTGCTCCCTCTGAGCTGAAATCAGCCACTGAGTCTGTGCTGGGAGCCTGATGCCATTGTAGCAACAGCAGCTGTGTGCTGGGGCAGAACTGCACAAGAGTCTGGGTTGCCTCAGGACTGATTCAGGCTGACCTAAAATTGAGGGCTGTGCAGAACTCGTGCCCAGCTGAGCTTTTGGGCCTGTCTCTCTTGGGTTTCCAGGTCACATGAGGAGGTGCGGGCCGAGGAGGAGCTTCAGCAAATCAGTGTTGAGCTGGAGCCCAAGTGTGACGTTGAGATCGTAGCTCCTGAAGAAGAAAATAAAGAGTGAGTGTTTCGGAGCATTGGGCAGCTTTGCAGAGCCCACATGGTGGGTTTTGGGCTGTGGCTGCTGGTGCTGGAGGCTTTGCTGGGCTCCAGCTTTCCTGGAGGAATGGGTGCTCAGTGAGGCTGAGCACAGTTCTGACCTGACCTGACCTTTCAGGATGTGACAGCGTAGCATCTTCAGCTCCTAATAAATCAGTCTTGCTTGCTCCTGTCCTGATTGCAGTGACTAGACTGTCATTTCTTTCCCCCGTGCAGAGAGGCGGCTTCTTCAGCCTGTGCCATTGTCACATCCACAGCCACCATAGAGGTGGAGACGGCCAGCCAGGCCTCGGAACCAGCCAGCCAGGCCTCGGATGAAGATGATGTGCCAGTCACAGACATATACTTTGTAAGAGACCTTCTCCACCGGACCCTTGGAGTGTGATGGGAAGGGTTGGACAAGGCTGTCAGTTCCAGGCAGTCGGGTGCAGGGCAGTGGCCACCCTGTGCCATCTTAGTGTGGAGCACCTTGAGACCTCAGTGCTGGGTGGGTTTTTGAATGCAGGGAACTGGATTAACTCTTGGAGAACTCAAACCAGCATCTGTTGGGGCTCACAGGGGTGGCACTGCTGCTGTGGATGTAGCTGTAGCTGTGCTGCTCTACTTCCAAGCACAAGTGCTGAAGGGCTTATCTAGGCCAGCATATTTGCTCCCAGGACAAGCCAAGGTGATGTGGGTGCAACAGAGAGGTTCTTCCTTCCTCATCCAGAGATCCTGGCTGCTTTCCTGGCATAAATATGGCCTAGACTCAAGGGGAGGTGGTTGCAGAGGGTGACCTTGGGCTCTGGTGAATTCCGGCTTTTCCTTTCCCTGCAGACTGCATTAGGTGATGCAGTGGGAGTCTAGTGCTGAGCCAGGGAGTAAGTTGGTGGTTGGCAGCAGAGTGCCGTGGAGCCTTGTGCTGGTCCTCACTCCGCTCCCAATGGCTGAGCAACTTGTGCAGACCAGAGAAAAGTTTTTTTAGCAACATGTACCTGTGACGTGGATTCCTGGAGCAGAGCTGAGTGTTTGTCGTGTGAGAGCTGAGCTCTCCCTTGTGCCTGGGCACTGGAATCCTCATTAAAAGAGGTGCCCAGCCCCTCCCTGCTCTGACTTGTTGCTGTTGGTTCTGTGGTGCTGGTGATGATCTGAGCCCATGTGATGGGCTCCTTCAGGCTAAACTAAAAACGGCAGCGTTGGCCTTTCCCTGGGCTCCTGTGACTCTGCTGCAGAGCTGCTCACTCATTGTCGAGTCGCTCCTGAGACTCATGGGAGCTGTGGAAGGAATCAGCCCTGTTTTACAGCTTGGGGTTTGATGCATGCTGTTCTAAATGCAAATAGCTCCTCTAACCCTGCCGCCCCCTCCTCGCCTGTGGATGGCAGCTGTGTGCAGGCAGATCCTGCCTGCTCCCTGGCAAGTATCTTCTAGCGAGGGTCAGCTCCTCTTCCTCCCTGTCCCTGGGCATATGGACTCACCCCAGCTTGAGGGGCACCTCTCTCCAAGAGAGAACTCTCTGCAGAGTGTGCTCATGGAGAGTGTGACTGACTCATCAGCATTTCATACTTCATCTGAGTCTGAGTTTTGCATTAAATGTGTGTTGTGTGCTGTGGAGTGTTTGTCACTGCCGGGATGAAGGGAAAAGCTGATTTGGGTTCCCATGGGTGCTCTCCTTGGAAAACCACTGGAACTGGAGCTCAGGTGAGGCTGCACCCGAGTGCAGCAGGGTTGGACCACAGCTGCTCCTACAGGAGTGCTCAGGGGCCGTGGTGGGTGAAGGGATGGTGTGTGCAGAGGAGGATTTGGCAAGTCCCAGGGGACTGTGATCTGATTACTGGAAATCTGCTCCTGGAGAGCACTTCATTCTCCTGTTCATCCCCAGGAATAGAAGTGCAGAGTGTGGCAGGGCATGGGTGCCGCTCTTCCCTGCACGGCTTTCCCACCCGCTCACCCGTTCAGGCCTGGAGTTGCCCAATCCCTTGTTTTTTGCTTTCTCTTTCATCCTCTCTTTCACATCACCCTTTTTTTCCTCTGTTTCCTTTCTCACTTCACTTGCCCTGGGGCCACCCAGTTCACAGATGGGAGGTACTGGATTTACTCTCCCCGCCAGCGCAGACTCCGAACTACCTCGCGTTCCTCTGGGATTGTAAGTGACCACACCAGCACAGCACGTAGGGGAGCAGAGCTGCAGCTTTGAAACACTGGGGCCAGCACCCCATTCCCTGGACTGCTGGGGCTCTGGATTGGGTGGGCATTAGGAATCAACCCAACAGAAATGGGGGAAGCATTTTGCAATGACACCAATGGATCTGATTGTAGGATCTGATAGAATCATGAGCTCTGTCCTGCTTTTCTACAGACTGGTGACACAGCACCTACCCTAGGATGGGCCATCGTGTCACCCACCCCTTGGGAAAACTGGCAAAGTGAGAGTGGTGAGGCCCTGGCACAGGTTACACAGAGCAGCTGTGGCTGCCCTATCCCTGGAAATGTCCAAGGCCAGATTGGATGGGCTTGAAGCAACCTGCTCTTGTGGAAGTTGTCCCTACCCATGGCAAGGGGGAGGACTGAGTGATCTTCCAACCCAAACTGTTCTGTGATTCTAAATACCAGATCTGGCGCGAGAGGCACTGGAGCCTCTAAAGGTTATGTCAGGCTCAGCTTCCTTGAGCCAGGAAGGGGGTTTTAAAGAGACCATTAAGATGTTCTGAAGCTTCTAAAAATCCAGTTGCAAATAGAATTGTTGTGGCTTGTGGGGACCAGCTCATAAACTAAATGAGGCAGGAACTACTGCTGGGTTAGGGCTGGTTTCAGCTCTCCAGCCCTTCTCTGCATTGCCAGTGTGCTCCCTCCCCACTGCAGGTGTTCTGTGGGCAGGGAGGCTTTTCCTTTCCAAAAGACGCAGGGAGGCAGTTGGGCATTTAGGGGCTGAATCCAGAGCTGAGATTGTTTTGGGGGTATTTCCTGTCTCAGGCTTTGGGTGAGCTGCTGTCCCCAGGGGGTGATGGCAGCTCTGCCAAAGCCTCAGCATAAGTGCAGGTGCAGTCTGGTGCTCCCATTTGGGTACCAGGCAGGGTGCATGGGGAAGCAGGGGCAGGAATGTGCTCCTGGCTGTGGCTGATGGCATGAAGAAGGTGCTGCACCTGTGTGGGCAAAAAGGCAACTCTTCCTGCAGCTCCTCCTGCCCCTCGGCTGGGTTTGGCTGCTCTGGCACCAGGAAGGTTAATGCCAAGCACCAGATGCTCCTTTATCTCCCGCAGCTCCTGCTTGAATCCAGCGCCTAAAAGGCTCTGAGAGTGGCTGGAGAATGTGGTTCAGTCAGGATGGATGAAAAAGAGGATGTGGGGCAGGCTTGATGTGGTGGGGAGCTTTCCTGTACCTCTGGCAGAGTGCTGTGAAAAGCTCCAGGCAGGGGTTTCTCAACCCTCCTTCCTCCCAGTGGTTTCTGCTAATGGAGCTGCAGTTACTGGAGAGTTTGGCATGCAGAGCCCAGTGCTTCAAAGCTTCTCTGGCTTCTTGTAGTTCCTTGTACTTTGTAGACTGTCACACTCAGCTCCGGGGCTGGGAACCACCCAGGCTTCTTCGAAGCACCCAGTCCTGTTTCTCTTCCTTTGCAAACAACAGGCTGGGTCAAAGGGGGCAGTTTCCCCTCTGGGAGCTCCTCTGGAGGCAAAAGAGCCTATTTGCAATGTGAAAGGGCCCCCCTGGGAACCCTGGAAGCAGAGACCAGCCATTGAACCAAACCTGTGCAGTGTTGGCAGCAGAGTGTGTCTTGTCACACCAATGCCCAGTGCTGTGATAGCTGTCCCTCAACGTACACCTCCTTCCCCTCATTCTGTCCAGAGTCCAGTTGTGTTTTGCCTTCTGTGTTGTACTTGTTCCCATCACCCCAGTGTCCCCAAGATCTCAGCAACAACTGTGTCCTTTCTGTGATCACCACCTGCCATGGTCTCACCCCAGCTCTGCTGCCTTCTGCAGGGAATGAGAAAGGCATAGCAAACAAATCCACTTTCCCTGTAAAAGCCCTCCGGGACACAAGTTTGTAGCATGCATAGGGCTCTGGAAACGGGAGAGTGAGAGCTGGTAGTGGGTAGCAGGAACACAGAGCTCTGTCACTGCTCTTAGGTAAGTCACTTCCCAAGTCTCTCAGTTCCTCTGGAGCCGGGGTGATGCCATGGCAGGGAGCTGAGGCTTCCCTGGCATCTCAAAAGCTCTAAAACTCTGTCCCTGCAAGAGGAGAGATTGTGCCACCCCCACTGCAGCTGGTGCAGCATCCCATGTCCCAGCTGGCAGGGAGCAGGTATGTGCTGAGGATGAGGAGGGCTCCTCTGCTGAGAGCTGGCTCTGGGCTCAGTGCTCTCCCTTCAGGTGGACAGCTGTTCTTACTGTATTGTTTCCTACTCTTTTTATTTTCTCCTTTTATTTTTTCCTCTTCTCTCCTTCGCTCCCTGCTCTGCTGCTGCTCTCCCTGCATTCTCCCCGCCGTCTCTGGCCACTCTGGCAGCCGACAGACGAGAGGAGTTGGGTTTACTCCCCGCTCCACTATAGCGCTCAGCTCCACTCTGTCTCCGATGAGGAGAGCGATACAGTAAGTGTCCAACAGCTGTGTGCCGGGTGCCCGGTGGGTCGAGGTCGGAGTTTGTGCTCCCTCTGCAAGGTCAGCTTGGCCTCTGGCAGTGTGGGGCTCCTGCACGGCTGTGGCAGAGCCCGGCTGCCTCTCAGGCCAGCTCTGTGCCAGCAGAGCCCCAGCCTGCTCAGCAAGGGCTGTGGCTTATTCCCAGTTGTTTGGTGCAGGGAAAGCTTTGGGGAGCTCAGGTTTTCCAGTCATGTTGCCATTGCTGGAGGATGTAGAACAGCCTCTCTGGTCACATTGGTTGTGCTGGGAAGTTGGCAGGACACAGACCTGACTGATGTGGGCACTGGTGCTTGGGGGTTGACTCTCTTTCCCCTCATGATCAGAAAGACATTGAGGGGCTGGAGCACGTCCAGAGAAGGGAACAGAACTGGGTATGGGGCTGGAGCACAAGTCTGATGAGGAGCAGCTGGAGGGGCTTAGCCTGGAGAAAAGGAGACTCAGGGGAGGACCTTCTGGCTCTCCACAACTCCCTGACAGGAGGGGGCAGCCAGGTGGGGATCTGGCTCTGCTCCCAGGGAATAAGGGACAGGACAAGAGGAAACAAACAGCCTCAAGCTGTGCCAGGAGAGGTTTAGATTGGATATTTGGAAAAATTTCTTCACAGGAAAGGTTGTCAGGCATTGGAACAGGCTGCCAGGACAGTGGTGGAGTCACTGTCCCTGGAAGTGTTCAAACGACGTGTGTTTGTGGCACCTGGGGATGTGGTTTAGTGCTGAACACTGTGGTGGTGCTGGGCTGATGGCTGAACTTGATGATCTTGAGGTTTTTTCCCACCTTAACGATTGCATGATTCTGTGACTCTCTTCTCTCTGCCTCTTGCAGTAATCTCTATGCAGACACAGAAGTCCCAGAGAGCAACGATTCCCTCTGCAGGTCGATGTGTTCCCTTTTCGTTGATGCAGCCGTTCCAGTGGGATGGGGAAGAGCTTGCTGACACCAGTATTGCTGCACTGCAGGATCCCAGGCACTGCGATTCAGAATGGAGCAAAACTATAACCATATATTTCTACTTACCCCAGATGTGGGCAGCAAAGAAACCACCCACTCACCCGCAGCTCCCGGCAGAGAATTCCAGCTGGGTGTAGAGAATCCTGGGTAGTAACACAGTGTTTTCCAGACGTGCACTACCGTAGCTACCTATCCATGTGTGATACTGTGAACCTTTTTAATTTTTTAATCATGTATTTATTTCTTTTATCTTTGCACAGAGACAGCACAAATGTGCTTTTTTAAACATTTAGTTTACTGCACCTTTTTTTTCTTTTTTTTTTTTTTTTTTTTTTTTTTTTTTTTTTTTNATTTGTGCATCAAAAAGGAGTGCAAGACCTCACCGAAGAATGGGTAGGAGCACGTTGCTGGGGAGGGCAGGGACCGGAGTGGCTCCATTTGAGGCAGCAGCGTGGTCTGACCAACTGAGGGAGTCAGGAGGTTTAAGGCTGTCCAGACTCTGCCACGGTTTTGCCGAGTGGCCCAAGGCGAGTCACTAAACCACTCTGTGCCTCGGTTTCCCCTGTGCTAATGGGTGCACAGTACCCACTTCCGTTACAGCACTTAAACCCTGGGATGAAAGGTGCTATGAAAATGAAACGTATTAAAGGCCATGGAATAGAATTGCTCCCACGTTACCACAGTCCAAAGTAGCCATGCCAATCCACTTGAATCCAAACTCTCTAGTGACTTCTCCTGTCTGTAACACTATGTGGGGCAGCACAAGGTTCCTGGCGACAGTGACATGGACTCCTCGGCTCTCCCAGATGTTGTGATGGGTTCTGCCTTCACCTGTGCTGCACTGCTGTGTCACCCTTTGTGCTTGGAGACCACACTTCATCTGAGCGGGCACGGACAGATGGGAACTGGGCACCTCCCAGGCCCAGCCACACTGGAGGGCGAGTTCCCTGCTCTGCCCAGCCCCCGTTGGGCTTGTCTGGACCCTGCATCCTCCTGGAGTCAGCCCCTCGCATGCTCGTGGGTGTGCCCTGAGGGCATGGACACTGGGTTCACACATCCCTTCCGCCCCTCACGGCAGTCAGGGAGGCGCGGGCACGGCCACACGCCGGAGCCTGGCTCTGCCATGGGATTGTGCCAGTGCTGCTGTGCTCGTGGACTCTTGGACAGAAAACTGGGTGACTGGGGTGTTGCCTGGGTCACCTCTGCGGGTGGAAATCCCTGCTACAGGTGTCACAGGGTTTGCTTTGTGAGGGCTGCAGGCTGTAGGTGAGAGGATTTGGTGTCACGGGGTTGTGTTCAGGCTCATCCATCAGCAGGACACACATCACAGCATTGTCTGGAATCCAGCAATCCCATCCTCATCTCCCAGAGAGAAGACAGGAAATCCTTTAGACCAGAGGGAGATAGGTCTTGGTCATGTGCTTTATGAACCTTGCTTGAGGAAGAGGCTTGAAATCTCTTTATTCCCATTACAATCTTCACTGTCCTTGGGATTCCTTGTAGAGGGGTGGGGAAGCGGGACCCTCTCTCAGGCCTCAGTCCCCCCAGTATGTCTTCACAGCAGCACTCAGGAGGGGTTAAGTTGGGTCCCAGGAGGGAGCTGGGCTGGTGGGAAGCTTTTCCCTCTGCACTATGTTGAACTTAGTGAGGATCTTCAGGAACTGATGGTTTTTTCTTGCCTGGAATACACGACCTGGACTTCCCTTCCCCGCCTGTGGATGCAGAAGGCTGTGAGTTGTGCTTCTTCAGAGCACAGTCTGGGGATTGTGCAAGTTGCTGCTGTTCATGTATCCATGTATTTACCAAATAGTCTATCAAAAAGTCTCTCAAGAAACCCTCCCCTTTCAGTCGCTGCTTGGCAGCTCATTCTCCCTGCTGCAGCTCCTGCCCTATCCCACCTGCTTGTGCCAGCCCAAGGGGCTCTGCAGGCTGGCGGGGGACTCTGGGGTTGGTGGAGGGGAATGGGAGCAGTGCAGTACCTACAGCCTCACCTGCCTCTGGGCGCAAGGCAAGGGGCCTCAAACAGCTAAAAATTTAACCTCTTTTTCCTCCAGCAATGTGAAGAGTGGCCAGAGGGAGCCACATCCCTGCTGCAGCTGCTGCTGTTGGGTGCTGTGCTTGAGGAGGGAGGCTCTGAAGGGGGCCTGGGGTGGGCTCGGGCTGTTGTGACCCAGACCCCATCCCTGGGACCTCAGTCAGGGACTGGAGCATTTGGCCTCATCAGGACTTTTCAGCCAGCTGAAATCAAGCATCTTTTTTGAGATGGTTTAAGCATTGTTGATGGAGACTTTATTCCTTCCCCTCATTTTGGGGGTCCTTAAAGCTGCTTGGCCTCTGTGCAGGGAGTGTCCCAGAGACAACTTTGTGAGCTGGAGCTGTGCTTGGCCCTGAGAGAGGGGGTGAACCCAGAGCTCCTACAGCATGTTCATTCCAAGCATTGTCCTCCCTTTTTGAGGTGATCCTTGTGCAGTTCCATAATGCTGGACCCTTTGGAGTGAACAAGTCTGGACAGGGCAGGTTGGTGCCTGGTAAGAGGACAGGCAACGGCTTAGAGCAGCTTGGAGGAACCTCCCTATAGGGAGATGCTGATCTGAAATGGAAACTGTCCCTGTTCAGGCTGGCACAGTCCCTGCCGTGTCACCTCACTGAACTGTCTCAGCAGCTCAGTGCTGGGCAACTGCTCAGCCTCTGTCTCCCACAGAGGCTGAAAGGACCTTGGATTATAGAGCTCACTCTTGTCCCCGCTCTGCACAGCACCGCAGGGGAGCAGTGGGAGCTGGAGCACGTCACAGGCACTGCAAGTGCTGCCTGGGCGGGAACAGGACTTGCCCATGGGGAAGAGCATCCCAACCCCCTCCTTGGTCTGAGTGTTCCTCCAGTTGCACTTCAGCTCATCCTGGACTTGAGTTGCCTGTTCTTTGCTGGGGCTCTCCATCATTAAAGGAGACACCACGGGTCTTGTGCTCTGAGATTTGACCCCGCTGGACAGCCCCTGCCTGCACAGTTTGGTATGCCACTGCTCTCCTCATTGTCATTGTCCCAGCTGGGATCTCGGGCACTATGGGACATACTCTGACCATGACCTGGTGCTGGGGATGCAGGTGAGCTCTCCCTGCCAGGTATGGGGCTGGCAGGAGAAAATGGGCATCTCTGTCCCTGAGTTGCAGTCAGGCTCTGGGGCAAACCCAGGAGCTGGTACAGAGCCCCTGACCACACACACAGGAGATCCAGCTTTTGGCTGCTGCTGCCTCCTTGGCCGCATGTGCTGGAATTGCGCTTTGGGGAGGTTTTAGTGAAGCCAGAGCACTCACAAGTCTTGGCCCAAGGTGGACACAGGCGTTTGCAGGGCTCCATGGCCCCTGCATTCCCCTTCTGATTCGCAGCCACTGCTCCAGCGCTTCCCGAACAGAGAAGGAGAAAGTCAGGGCTGAGGCGTCTTGGGTCATGTCTGAGTTTTCTTCCTATCCGTGTCTACACCCGCCATGTCTGTCCCGGTGGCTGTCCCTGTTCCCATCTGTGCCCCATTGGATGTCCCTGTTCCCATCCACGTCTGTCCCGGTGGCTGTCCCTGATCCCATCCCCACCTGTCCCTGTGAATGTCCCTGTACCCACACGTGTCCATGTTCGCGCTGCGTGTGCACCGTGCGACGAATGTACGGCGGAGGGGGCGCGGGGGCTGCGGCCGGGCGGTGAGGCCGATGTTGGGAGTGTTGTTCGTCTCTGTTCCGGGGGCTAGAGACCTTTTCTCGGTTGTTTTGAGGGTTTTTCCCCTCCCTCTCCGGGGAGCCCTTTTTCCAGAGATCTGTACCCCGCTCTGATAAAGCGTTCTGCAGTCTGTGCCGTGCTCTCCGGATTCTCTGCCTCGTCTGTGAGCGCCGCGCCGCGCCCGGAACGTTTTGGGGGAAAAGGGACCCGGATCGGGACAGGCGGGGCGGGAGGGCCTGCGCTCCGCCCCCTCGCGCGGGGCTGCCCCGACGGCCGCCTGCGCCCGCTCTGCCCCGCCAGCGGCTCCGGCGCGGACAGGAGGGCGGCGGGACAGCCCTGTGTGCTAAGGCCCCTCGAAGCCCGGAGGCGGAGCCGCCGCTGCTGATGGGCTCCGGGTCGCGCAGCCCGGCCCGGGGTGGCCGCTCCGAGCGGGACCGGGACAAAGGCCGGGACCGGGACAGGGAAAGGGACCGGGACAAGGAGCGGGACCGGGACAGGGAAAGGGACCGGGACAAGGAGCGGGACCGGGAAAAGGAGCGGGAGCGGGGGCGTTCGCGTTCTGGGAGCCGCGGGCGGCGGCGCCATAGCCGAAGCAGGAGTCGGAGCCGGAGCCGAGGGCACCGCCGGGAGCCAAGCTCGGGGTGAGCGGGGACCGGGCCCGGAAGCGGCCACGCTGCGTCTGACAGGGAGCGGGCCCGGGGGAACGGGGCTGGTGTGCCGGGGCCCGGGCGGTCCGAACCGGCCGCTCTCCCCGCCCTCGGGCCCGCCGGGGGAAGGGAAGGGGCTCTTGGTCCCGCCGGGCTCGGACAGGGCCGGTGGGCGGCGGACTCGGGGCGAGCGGCTGGTCCCCAGTGCTGCCCATGACATCACTCGGGGCCCGGGGTGATCGGGGGTGGGGTGCGCAGGTACCTCGCGCTGTCTCGGCGCTGCCGGTGGCGCCGGGGCCTGGCCAGCCTCACCTGCGGCGGGGAGAGGCTCCGTGCCTGGCAAGGCGGTGGCCTTCTCCCGCTGAAACCCGGCTGTGCCCCACCAGCTCGGACTCTGGCGATGAGAGACAGAAATGGAAGAAGAAAAGCAGCAGCCGGGACCGGCACCGTAAGGACCGAAGGAAACAGCGCTCCCGGTCCCGGGGTCGCTCCTCCGGCTCCAGCTCGGAGCGTGGGCGGGACAGGGCAGCGCGGAGCCGGGAGCGACGCCGGAGGAGGGATGGATCCAAGTCCTCCGTGTCCTCCGTCAGCTCCCCCTCCCCGCCGCGGCCCCGGGGCCGGGAGGAGCCGGGGCAGCAGCTGAGCCTGCAGGAGCGGCTGAGGCTGAGAGAGGAGAAGAAGAAACAGGCGGCCCTGCTGAAGGCCCTGGAGACGCCCGAGGAGAAGCGGGCGCGGAGATTGGCCAAGAAGGAAGCCAAGGAGAGGAAGAAACGAGAGAAGATGGGCTGGGGCGAAGAGTACATGGGCTACACCAACACCGACAACCCCTTTGGGGATAACAACCTGCTGGGCACCTTCATCTGGAGCAAGGTGAGCTCTGTCATGTCCCTGCAGCAGAATGGAACAGGGCAGGGTCAGTCAGGGGGGACCTGTGCCTGAGGTGGGGTCTGTAGCCAAGGCAGGTGGGAGGAGGAGGTGGGTTGGGGGCAGGAGAGGGACTTGGAGCTGCTGGGAGCTGCAGGCTGAGTGCTGGGTAGCATTTGCTGAGGCAGGGACATGAAGTTGGTAATGGGAATGGAGCCCTTCTGCTCTAGGAATGACAGAGAGAACTGGGGCTGTTCAGCCTGGAGAAGAGAAGGCTCTGGGAGCCTTATAGCCCCTTCCAGTGCCTAAAGGGGCTTCAGGAGAGCTGGAGAGGGACTTCGGACAAGGGATGGAGGGACAGGACAAGGGGGAATGGTTTCCCACTGCCAGAGAGCAGGGTTAGATGGGCTATTAGGGATCAGTTCTTTTCTGTGAGGGTGATAAAGCCCTGGCACAGGTTTCCCAGAGCAGCTGTGGCTTCCCCATCCCTAGAAGTGTTCCAGGCCAGGTTGGAGGGGGCTTGGAGCAATCTGGGATAGTGGAAGTTGTCCCTGCCCATGATAGGAGGTAAAATGAGATGATCTTTATGGTTCCTTCCAACCCAAACCATTCCATGATACTGTTGTGCTGGCACTTGCCTTGCCATGCGTGTTGGGCTCCATGGGCTGAGCCTGGGTTTGCTGAGAGGCTTCAGGAGCAGGATTTGAGTGAGTTAGGGACTTTTGACAGGATCAGACCTCATTGGAGTGACAGAAGCAGATGAATGTGGCCAGTGAGAGGCTATGGAAGTCCTTGGGTTTCACAGCTTCCTTTGGCCACTCTGTTTAAGGCACTGGAAAAGAAAGGGATTAGCCATCTGGATGAGAAGGACCTGAAGGAGAGGAACAAGCGAATCCAGGAGGACAATCGCCTGGAGCTGCAGAAGGTAGGATAGGATGTTCCTTCCATCCCACTGTCTGACAGAGAGCCCTGGGGACTGCCTGGTTCTCCTCATCACTCACTGGGAAGTCCCTGTATTCTCCCGGGAGTGTTTGTGGTCTGTAGGACTGGGAGGGCCACAGAATCCAGGCTTCTGCTATTCCAGGGTGAGAAAGCTCTTCCCTTGAGGCTGAGCCCAGCTCAGGAGGTGCTGAGGTGGACAATGCCAGGTCACGACACTGAGGCACTCACTGTGTCCCTATGTCTGAGGCACTATGCCTGTGTCCCCTGTCCTACGCAGGGCTGGCAGTGAGCCCCGGGCAGCCTATGGGAGCTCGAGCCGACGGCAGGAGCCAAGGCAGCTCGGGGACAGGTCATGGCTGTGTCCTCAAGCAGGTGCCTGTGCAGTGCCTCATCCATGCCCCCCACGGCTCTGTCACCCTGGGCAGGTGAAGCAGCTGCGCCTGGAGCGGGAGCGGGAAAAAGCCATGCGGGAGCAGGAGCTGGAGATGCTGCAGCGGGAGAAAGAGGCAGAACACTTCAAAACCTGGGAGGAGCAGGAGGACAACTTCCACCTGCAGCAGGCCAAGCTGCGGTAGGTGTGCAGCTGCTCAGGGCCGGGCCTGGCAGGGAGCAGAGGATGGCACTGCTCAGTGTCCCTCGCTGTCTCTCTGTTCCTCTTCTGTCACCAGGTCTAAGATCCGGATTCGGGATGGGAGGGCGAAACCCATCGACCTTCTGGCCAAGTACATCAGCGCAGAGGACGATGACCTGGCTGTGGAGATGCACGAGCCCTACACCTTCCTCAATGGCCTGACGGTTTCTGACATGGAGGACCTGGTGGAGGACATCCAGGTGCCTACGCTGCTGCTCCTCTGCCCAGGCTCAGGGCTTCACTACCCTCTCTGCTTCCCTGCCCAGAGTGTGGAGCAGGTGCCTGATATCTGGCTTGTCTGCTGCCTGCAGGTGTATATGGAGCTGGAGCAAGGGAAGAATGTGGACTTCTGGAGGGACATGACCATCATCACCGAGGATGAGATAGCCAAGCTCCGCAAGCTGGAGGCCTCCGGGAAAGGGGGACCAGGTGAGCTGGAACTCAGGGACTATGAGTGGTGGGTAACATAGACTACAGGGTCTGCCACGTGTGCTTCGGCTCAGAGGGGCTCTCTGGGACTTGCTGGATGAAGGCTGTGGGTCTGGCAGCTGTCCCTGGCTGGGGTCCAGCCTCCTGCTGTCAGGAGAGCCGGGGTGAGGGCAGCTGAGTGCCCAGAGACTGACCGGCTGCCCTAATCTGTCCAGGGGAGCGGCGGGATGGCGTCAATGCCTCGGTCAGCTCAGACGTGCAGTCTGTGTTCAAGGGGAAGACGTACAACCAGCTGCAGGCTCTGTACCAGGGCATCGAGAGCAAGATCCGAGCAGGAGGGCCCAACCTGGACATCGGGTACTGGGAGAGCCTCCTGCAGCAGCTGAAGGCTTACATGGCTCGGGCCAGGTGAGAGCAGGGACTGGGGGCAGCACAGACCCTGCCATGGGCTGAGCTGGGGAGGCACAACCCAGTTGGTAGGGGTGAGATGGGAGGGAGGTTTGTACCTTTTTCCAGATGGCTGGTTCCCAAGGGGGGAGCCGGGCTGGACACCCAGTCTCTTCTCCAGTGATGATGTTTACAGTGAGGTCTCCAAGAGGGAACCATCCAGAGGGAACCAGCCCAAAACCGTCCAAGTCCAGCAGGTTTCTGCCTGCTGTGGTGGGTGTCACAGCTTTGGGCAGTGGGAGTGAGGTGGTTCTGCTGGGTGAGACCCGATGGCTCCTCTCCTCTGGCAGGCTGCGGGAGCGGCACCAGGACGTGCTGCGTCAGAAGCTGTACAAGCTGAAGCAGGAGCAGGGTGTGGAGAGTGAACCGCTCTTCCCCATCATCAAGCGGGAGCCGGCCTCCCCCAGCGACAGGTGAGCAGCCACCTGGGCCTCTGCCTGGGGTACCCCAGACAGAAAGGCAGCCTTATGCTCCCAGCCTTCCCCAGGCAGAGCTCAAGTGAGCAGAGAGTGAGAGTACCATCCCCGTCCCAGTCCTCTCTTCTCCCTTCCGTGCAGGCTGGATCCCGAGGAGAGCCTTGAGGCACAGCCAGGGCCGTCCTCAGAGCCAGAGGCGGAGCAGGATACAGAGGCCAAGGGTGAGGCAGAGGGGGAGGCCGTGCTGATGGAGGAGGATCTAATCCAGCAGAGCCTGGATGACTACGATGCGGGCAAGTACAGCCCCCGACTGCTGGGCCCCAATGAGCTGCCCTTCGATGCCCACGTGCTGGAGGCCGAGGAGGACACACACCGGCTGCTGCTCCTGCGCCAGCAGCTCCAGGTGACAGGTGAGCCCCAGGGCAGGCCTTGCACCCACGGCCTCGCAGCCTGCCGGACATGGAGGGGGTGCAGGGCTGGAGGGGACACTGGCCTCAGGAAAGGGTGAGAGCTGGATCTGGAGCAGGCACCCCGGAAGGGTGCCCCCAGAGTGACGGATGCTGTGGCCTGGGCAGGAGCAGGGAAGTGGGGCTCAGGCTGCTGATGTTCCAGTGGGGACCTGCCTCAGTACCACCAAGGTGTTCTGGTGCAGAAAGCGGGGAGGGGTGTTTTGATTAAGTTTACGAGGACAACTCAGCCCAGTGGCCATTCAGAGACTGCAGGGCACTGTGCACATCCCTGTGTCCAGCTCTGCATCCTCTGCCCAGCTGCTCCTCTGTGCATGCCCGGAGCAGTGACCCATGACCCAGACCTGGCTGGCACTGCAGGACCTGATGTCACCTCTCCTCCCCTACAGGTGATGCCTCTGAGAGCACCGACGACATCTTCTTCCGCAAGGCCAAGGAGGGCATGGGCGCGGACGAGGCGCAGTTCAGTGTGGAGATGCCGCTCACGGGCAAGGCCTATCTGTGGGCTGACAAGTACCGGCCACGCAAGCCCCGCTTCTTCAACCGTGTGCACACGGGCTTCGAGTGGAACAAGTACAACCAGACACACTATGACTTCGACAATCCCCCCCCCAAGATCGTGCAGGGCTACAAGTTCAACATCTTCTACCCCGACCTCATCGACAAGCGCTCGACGCCCGAGTACTTCCTGGAGGCCTGCCAGGACAACAAGGACTTTGCCATCCTGCGCTTCCACGCCGGGCCGCCCTACGAGGACATCGCCTTCAAGATTGTCAACAGGGAGTGGGAGTATTCCCACCGCCATGGCTTCCGCTGCCAGTTTGCCAACGGCATCTTCCAGCTCTGGTTCCACTTCAAGCGTTACCGTTACCGCCGATGAGGGGCTGCTCAGCAGCCTCGGACTCCTGTCAAGGGTGGGCAGGGGGTCTCATCTCACAGCACAGACACTGTCCCATGGACGTCCCCAAGGCCTGGCCCAGCACTGGGCATGTTAATGAGGCTTTTCTCTGTCCTTGCTTTTATCATGAAGCACCCTGAGACTTTGATATAAATAAAGTAAGGGTTGTTTTAGACATGGGATCCTGGGCATGGGCACCCCCACTGCTCCTGCATGACATCACCAGCCCATACCATGCTAGGTCAGCACTGAGAGCTCCCCTGAGGACTGGGTAGTGCTTGGGGTGGGGTGTCCTCACCCCTGTGTTGCTGGGGTCTGTTGCCCTCTCTCCGCACCATCAGCCCCATGCACTCTCCTGCCCTGTCCAGCCACCTCTCCGTCCCACACCTCCCCTTACCAGTGCTAGACCAGTCCAGCCGCTGCTCCCCAGCTGGAGTCATGGGGCCCTTGGTTTCACCAGCACAGCACTGTCCTGTGTCCTGCTTTGTAAAGGGGCCCCTCACCCTCCTCTGGGATCTGGCTTCCCCAGCCTGGGAGCGCCGCCACTTCCCTCAGCTCTAGCTGTGGCATGGGAGCCTTCAGTGGCTGCCAGGCGGAGTGGAGGAGAGGGATGCTGGCTGGGATATCTCCTTACAGGGGAAAATCCGGATTCCAGAGCCTGCAGTCCCTCCCACACCATGCCTGTGAGGCTCTCCCTGCCCTGGGCAAGAGGCAGCTGCACTCCCCAGACCACCATTGCTGATATGGGAGTCCCTGAGGGCCTTGAGTGATGCTCAGATGAGTTTGGGGCACCTTGGGGGCACTTCAGGGCTGAGTTGGGACTTGCTGGTGTTGGTCACCCGAGGTGATGACTGTGGGGCACAGCCACTCTTGTCTGGGATCACCTCACATGGCACCATTCCCATGAGCCCCCAGGTGCCCCTGCTCAGGCAGGCAGGACGGTGCTGGGGTGTGAGTAATGCCCAGGGCTGCAGGAAGCCTCTGTCCTGGCTTCACAGAGAGCCTATTTCCTTCCTGCATCCACCCTCTCCCCAGTACAGGCCTGTGGCACAGGAACTCGGGGCTGTCCAGGTCCCCCAGTGGTGGGGCAGAGCCACCCCTGCTGTGTGGGAGCCTCCAGGCCTCAGGAGCTGCACCGTGGCTCAGGAGGATCACCCTGTCCTGCTCCTGGCTCTGCTGGCAGGATCCAGCCCCACAGACACCGTGGGAGCTGATGCTTGGGAGGCTCCTACACCCTAACCACCCACACTTGTGGGGCTCAGCCTGCCTGCAGATGGGGGTGGGGAGACCCCAGTTGCCTTGGCCGTGCGCATGGGTACCCCCTCCCCATCCTGCTGGACATCCCCAGGGCCAGCAGCTGCACCGGACACATACCCTGGCTTCTCCTTCCTGTGAGTTATTTCCAGCCACTGCCTGTGGAGGGGGGGTTCGGGGCTCAGGGCAGGAAGCAAATAAAGGCCTGGCCAGGGAGGAGGAAATGGGAAAAAAACACTAAACCCCAAAGCTGCCTGGCAGAGCCTCCCTGCCCACAGTCCCTGTCCCTCTCCCTCCTGGGCAGACACAGGAGTGGGGAACTCCCACTGTGTCTCCAGCCTGAACAGAGTCGACATCACCTCCCCGGCACTGCATTTCCCTGCGGCTCTGACTCCAGTCCCTGGATGGAGTCACTTATCAGGCACAGGGGCCTGAACCCCGGGAGTTGCTGCAGCCATGGGATCAGGAGCTGGATCCGCCTGAAACCCCTGACGGCTTTCAGTGCACCTGTCCACATCTCCCCTACGTTTCGGGGGGAGCTGCCTCGTGCTTTGCCACGGCGCAGCTCTGAGCTGGGCTGGGGGACACAGCGGCTCTGCCGGTTCCTGCCCGGGCGGGGCCGGTCGGTGGAGCTGCCCCGTGCCCACATCCTCTGTGTTCAGGGCACACCCTGGCCCCACCCAGGCCAGCGGCGGCTGCCGAGCCCCGCGGGTTTCGCTGGCGGCGGGGCCAGTCCTGTCCATGGCACACAGGGCCAGCCGCGATCCAGTTCTGCGGGCTGGCCCTACCCTCCGCCCGGGCTTTCGCTGTGACAATCTGCTCCAAAACCAAGGGATGGCGGGATGATGGGCTCTGCAGCCCCGCAGTGCCGACCCAGTGCCAGGAAAACCTGCCTGAGAACCCGCCTGAGAACCCAGCTGCTCTGCCCTTCGCTGGCCTTGACGGGATGCTGGGTGCTCGGGATGTCACCGTGTCCCCTGCGGGCTCAGGCGCTCCGGGCGCTTCGGAGCTGATGGAGACGCCATGGCCGGAGCCCGGGTTCTGTCCTCTTCGGCGAAGCACGAGAAGCACCAGAGGCTGTCGCGTCCTGGGACCATGGGAGGGGACAATGCCTGGGGACATGCCGCCACGGCTGGTGGCGGCTTTGGACAGCGCAGCGACACCCGGAGCTCGGAGCTGCCGGGCTGGGAAAACCCCCGGGTGTGAACCCTCCTGGGCAGGGACGGCCGGGGCTGCGGGGACACTCAGGGACCCAGGCCCTCCGCCACCCCCGTGCCGGGCCCGCAGGTGCCTCTCCCCTCTCGGGTCCCCCTCTCCGGCGGACCCCGCGGCGGTGCTGGCCTGTCGGAGCTGCCCCGAGGTGGGTCCCGCTGGAGGGGCGTCACGGCCGGACCCCGCCAACCCCGCCCGGACAGGGACTCTCTCGGGTAAACAAGTGAGTAACGGGGCGGGAGCCCGGCCCCGACACGGACCCATCCGCGGATGCTGCCGCCGCTGGGGGGGCCTTGGGCGCCGGCACTGGGCGGCTGCGCCGGGGGGAACACTGCCCGTGGCGGGGGCGATGGGGCCAGGGGACGACCCCCACCCGGAGAACCGTCCCGAGCGGGGAGGGAACGGAGAGGGACGGGGCCGGTTCCGGGGGGCGCGGCGAGCCCGGCCCTTCCCCCGCCCCGCCGCGGGGCTGAGCCCTGCCGGGCTGAGCTGAGCCGGGCTGAGCTGAGCTGAGCTGAGCCGGGTGGGTCCCGCCGGCAGCGAGGTAGGGCCTGGGTCTGCGTGCGGGGGGAGGCGCTGGAAGGGTGGCGAGGGATACGCGGCCGAGAGGACTGAGAAAGACAAAGAGCCCAGAAGACTGGATGGACGGACAGAGAGATCGGGATGGACGGAGAGACCGCAGGGCTGGGACGGACGGAGGGGCTGTTCGGGGCACTCGGGACTGTGCAGGGCTCTTGGGGCTACCGGGACTCCCGGGGCTCTCGGGGCGCTGTCGGTCGGCTCAGCCGTCCGGTTCGCACACAGCCCCGAGGATCGGGTGCGTTTCTGGGGAGGAAAAGCGGAGATCCCACGGTAGAGGACGGAGACGTGGTGTCCCCGCTCCCCCCGCTGTCTGTCTGTCCCCGAGGCCGAGGGTCCGCGGTGGGCATGTCCTGGGCTTTCCCTCCGCGCCTGAATTTGTTTTCGAGGCTCTCCCGCCGGGACGAGTGCCCCCCGGCCGCCCCAGGCCGGCCCCATGTGCTGCCGGCTCCGCTGAGAAGAGCCGGGAAAGGACCGGGAAAAGCTCAGGAAAGGACCAGGAAAGGACCGGGAAAGGAAGGGTCTATTTCGGGCGGTCGAAGTGGGCGGTCCAGCAGTCTTGAAGCCCTCGAGATGCCGCGACGCTGCTGGCGGGGGCAGCCGCGGGGCGGGGGGCCCTAGTGCCGGCCCCCCCAGGGCTGCCAAGATCCGGCTCCCGCACCCAAGGGCACCCGGCGTTGTCCCCCAGCCACCTCCTGCCCGGCTCCGGGGCCCTGGAGGTTGGGATGGGGTTGGTGCCTGTTGTCTCCCAGTCAGCTCAGAGCTTAGACATCTCTACCCTGGGCCACAGCAGGGACAGGCAAGGACAGTCATCATGCCTGGCAGGGACCACCCTGTGTGTCACTGCTTTCCAGGAATGTCCTCTGTCCTGGGTGCCCCAAGGATGTTCCTGCTTCAGGCCAGGCCAACTTCCTCAACAACAGAACTCTCTGAGGGTTGTGGGTCCAGAGAGGGACACTGGGGCTCTGCCAGGTTCCCCACTCCTGTGGCCTTTCCTGTCCCAGCTGATGACCTCGAGCTGATCTGCTGCCCTGGAGCCCCAGCCAGGGGGACTGAGTGGCAGTGGGACCACATCCATCCCTGGCGGGGACCACAATGTCCCATGGGTCCACCTGCACCAGGGACATCAGGCTGCAGAGACAGAAGGGACATAAGGGAAAATCCACCATGTCCAGTGGCAGAGCCCAGGTCGAGGGTGCACATGGGGGTGGGGGGAGTTACTGTTGCCTGGTTTGGAGGACCGTTTGGAGGTGTGTGGTGCCCCACTGCCCAGAAAACCTCCCCTTCCAGCCTCCCACCCTGGCCTGATCCCAAAAGCCCCATACAGGCCCTGTGCCCAGTGCTGCCAGAGGAAGCCTGGGGAAGCAATAGGCTGGGGCAGGAGCTGATAAGAAGCAGAGTCCCGAACTCCCCATCAGCCTTTCCCTCACTACCCTTGGATATGGCCAGGGCAGGAAGCAATGCCCAGTGGAGACAGAGCAGCCTCAGTGCATCTGCAGCAGAACAAAAACCTGTGGGCTCAGGCATTGCCAGGAACCCCATTAGTGCCTGCACCAACCCCCCACCCTCCCGCTGCCAGTGCCTTGCAGTCACCAGGAGCACATTCCGGAGCCAGCTCCTTTCCTCTGGGATTTTATCCCAGCACCCCTTGCCAAACCCTCACTCCCATAGGATCTTCCTGGGAGCATTTTATTGGGTCCAGAACCCCAAACCCAAGCACGGGGGGTCAGTGGAAACAGGCCCTGGGCTCAGGATCTGTCCTCTTCAGGACCCGTATCCTCCTGCGGTGGCTGCCCGCGGTGGGGGTGAGATGGTGAGTGGGGACCCCTCCACCCCCACATGAGCCCCTTCCCAGAGGCGCTGCTGGTTTGCTCTGGCACAGCAAGGTTCCTTCACTCCCAGCCTTGTGTCTGCTAAGTGGCCCCTCGTTAATATTTGATTCCCTCTAAGTGCTGTGCCTGGCCGAGGCAGCTCTGCGCAGGGCGGCCCTGGCTGCTCGGACCCTGAGCCCACCCCAGGGTCCCCCAAGCCCCCAAGGTCCCTGACCTGGCCACAGTGGGCGAGGATCCAGCTTGTGGTTGCATCCGGGCAGAAGGTGAAAGTAGCACAGGGAGGGAATGTAGGTAATGGTGGGGTTTGGAGCTTCTGGGGCTGGCACCTCCTTGCCTGACCATGGTGCCACCGCAGGGAAACACCCCAGCTGGACACTGTGGGGAGGGGTTAACTCCTGCTGCATCGAGTCAGCGGGCAGCAAAGAGCATCCCATGGCTGTGAGTTCCCAGGTGACAGGGACAGCAGGGTGGCATTGCCCCACAGGCTCCTGAACCCCAGTGAGCACAGGGAGCACTCTAGGACAGGGGAACATGCTTGGGGACAGCACCCGACAGTGTGTACAGACACATGGCAAGTGACAGCTGGAATGGGACCACCACACCAGGCACCCACGTGGCATCACTGTGGGAGAGAGGGTGACTTTGTCACCTCCCAGAGGACATGGGAAAGGCTCGTGACTCCTCAGGGACTTGGAATGTCACAATGAGGCCTCACCAAGTGTCTGCAGGGCCCTGACGCCTCCGGGGCTGCTGCGGTCCCTCGGGGACCAGTGAGAACAAACAGCAGCAAGTTTTCACTCTGGGCTCATGGAAAAAGCCGGGCCCACCCTCGCAGTGAATCATCACGCATTCCGCCAGCCCCCAGCACCAGGACAGGACGGAGATGGGGATGAGTCCCCGCCGCCACCCCCGGCCCCTTCCCCACTCCCCAGGGCCACAGGACCCGCAGCGCAGCCGGTGACGGGGCACGGGCAGGGTGCTGCGGCGCTGGGTGGGTGCCAGCACCCTCAGCCCCACGTGCCGCGTGGATGAGGCCCTGGAGGATGTTGCAATGCCTGGCCCCATCCCAGCCCAGCCGCGCCGTGGGATCGGCGCGTGCCTCGGGTGTGCGCGGTGGCTCCCAGCCCTGCGGCCGCCCTCGCGCCAGGGGCCACAGAAGGGTTGGGGATGAGGAGTGGATCTGGGACACGGCCTGGGGTTCGCCTGGGACATGGGGACATGGAGCCAGGCCAATGATGGACCAGCCGCTGGGTTTGGCAATGATCAGGGCTGGTATGAGGTTTGACTTGGGAACAGGGAACAGGGGGAGGCAGGATTTCCAGGACCCCCACAACTAGAGGGCACCTTAATGGGGCTTTGCAGGGGTGGCAGGTAGGGATACAGCTGGGCATCCCAATGGGCATTCCACTGAGGCCACTGGGCTGAGGACCGTATCAGCCAGGAAGGTGGGCTAGGACAGATGCGGTGACGAGAACATCCACAGTCTGGAGAAATGGGTCCCAGGAGGAGAGTAGAGGTCTGGTCCCAGTGAGGGCCCATGTCCCTAGGTTGTCTGGTCCCCACTGTTGCTTCATCTCTGCCCTGTCCCACATAATCCCATTTGCAGTCTTGACTAATTAGCAATGGAGAGCCATGTAGGACCAGGAGTTGGACTTGATGAACCTTGTGGGTTCCTTCCAACTCAGGATATTCCATGATTCTGTGATTTCCAGCTGACAGATGCTTCCCAGTCCAAGTGAGGCAGAGTGGCACTGACTGGGCTGCCCATGGCCACAGCTATCCCCGTGCACCCTGTCACAGCCACCGTCCCAGTGACAAACCCTCAGCTCTCACTGTGGGGTGGCCAGGAGGGCCGTCCGGGGCTGCCATCCACATTGGCTGTGGGTTGGCCACAGTGCCGGACTTGCAGCACAGTCCCAGACATGGATGTCCCAACCTGTGCCTCAGTTTCCCTAGCACACTGCAGGAATGGGGCATCTCCCCCTTGAGCTTGGGGTATGGGTCAGGGATAGGGGAAGTGCCAGGATCATGCCCTGGTGCAGCCACCCTGTGCCTGCATCCTTCAGAGTATCCCCCACCATGATGGAGAGCAATCGCCCAGGGATCTCTGGCTGTGTTCCGCTGGGGCAGGAGGCAGCCAAGTTGTCAGTGCTGAGCTTCCCCCAGCTCAGCACCCGCCGTGCTGGGATCCAGCCTCGTGGCTGCAGCCCCACGTGGCTCACGGCCGGGGACGGTTAATCCCGGCAGCTGCAGGGGTGCAGCCCTTGGCACCCACTGCAGCTGCGCCTGGAGCCAGCATGAGCCAGGTCCTGCCCTGGTGTCCCCCTCCATGGGCTGGGGTCCTGCCCTGATGTCCACCTCCATGGCCCCTGAGGGACCCTGTAGCTGCAGGCTCCGAGTGGATGATGGGTGGGCTTGCCCATGGGGAACAGCCCTAAATCCCCTCTGTTCCCCCTGCAGGGCAAGGCAGGATCGGTGCTGGCAGCAGTGAGGGGCACCGGCCATGGAGCCGAGCCAGGAGGGTGCCTGAAGCTGTCAGAAGGAGCAGGAGGGGGTGTGGGACATGGAGCCCCCCAACAGCAGCACGGGTGGGCAGGCGGACTCGTGCTTTGGGGTGTTCAACGCCAGCGATGGCCGCACCAGCGCACAGAACAGCATCGCCTCACCCTGGTTCTCCACAGCCTTCGGCCTCATCGGCCTCTGCTCCAACCTCTTCGCCCTCTGCGTCCTGGTCAGCTCCTCCCGCAAGCTCTCCAGCCAGGCCCGCTCCTCCTTCCTCATCTTCCTCTGCGGGCTGGTGGTCACAGACTTCATGGGGCTGCTGGTGACAGCCTCGGTCATCATCCCCTACCACTTCATCAAGTTCTCCTGGGCTGAGGTGGACCCTGGCTGCCACCTCTGCAACTTCCTTGGCTTCTCCATGGTCTTCTTCGGGCAGTGCCCACTGCTGCTGGGGGCCACCATGGCCGGAGAGCGGTTCTTGGGTATCAATCGCCCCTTCTCCCGCTCCACCAGCCTCTCCAAGCGCCGCGCCTGGGCCATCGTGGGGCTGGTATGGGGCTTCTCCTGCCTGCTGGGGCTGCTGCCGGTGCTGGGGCTGGGCCGGTACACGCTGCAGTTCCCCGGCTCCTGGTGCTTCCTCACCCTCCTGCCCGATACTGGTGACGTCGTCTTCTGCCTGCTCTTTGCGCTGCTGGGCATCCTGTCCGTGCTGCTCTCCTTCGTCCTCAACACCGTCAGCGTGGTCACGCTCTGCCGCGTCTACCACGACCGCGAGTCGGTGCAGCGGCGCCGCGACAGCGAGGTGGAGATGATGGTGCAGCTTGTGGGCATCATGATCATTGCCACCATCTGCTGGATGCCCCTCCTGGTGAGGCACTTGAGCTGGTGTGCCCCATCCCCACTCCTCCATGCCCCTCCTGGGTCTTCGTGTGTCCCCCACTCCTCCTTCAGGGATCTTGGTCTTGGTGGACCCCCTCCACCCCTTCACATCCCTCCTTGGGGCTTAGTGTCCCCCCATCCCTCCCCATGAGGCCCCGGTCTTGGTGTGTCCCCCCTCTGCCTGTCCATGTCCCTTCTGGGGCTTCGTGTCCCTCACTTTCTGTTGACATCCGAGGCTTCACTGTGTCCCCTCCACGTCCCTGCTGGTGACATTCCAGGTCTGGGGGAGTCCTCTTGGTAAGACCCTTCCTGCCGGGGGCCAGTGTACCCCTGCCACCTCTCTGCACCCCAAGTTTTCCCCTGGTGAGGGGCAGAGAAGTTGCTCTCCCTGGTGCCCCAAACCAGCCCAGGATCCCTCCGAGGGGCTCAGTGCCTGGACCTTCATCACTTCCCTAGCTGGCGCAGCTCACGGACCCCCTGCTGACATTTTTGCCCCCTTTTTTCCCCCAGATCTTCATTGTCCAGACGGTCCTGCAGCACCTGCCGGGTCAGGTGCGGGTGCTACCCACAGACACGCAGAAGATGCTGCTGATCTACATCCGCATGGTCACCTGGAACCAGATCCTGGACCCCTGGGTCTACATCCTGTTCCGCCGGGCTGTGCTGCAGCGTGTGTACCCCCGGCTGCGCCCCCGGCCCTCCATCGTCTCCCTCACCCCCTCCCTGCGCCGCAAGCTCACTGCCGGCTCCGTCCTGCAGTAGCGGCCCAGGGACAGCACTGGGCAGGGGACATGGCCATCCCCACATCCCACCACCCGGTTTATCCCCATCACCTGCATCCAGGGGCCCTCCCTGCCCCTCCCCCGATACCCGAGGGGGTGTCAAGGGGCATGGGGCTGCTCCCTGCTCCCCATCCCCAATAAAGCACAGCCTGTGCAGCTCTCAGTGCCCACTGGGGATGACCACCCAGGGAGGGTACCCCCCACTCACAACCCGAGCAACAGCCCTTCTCCTCCAGTCTCTGCTTTAATGAGCCACAGCCACTGCCCACCACATTTGGGGGATGTGCAAAGGGGGTCCTCAGGCAGGAGGGTAGGCCAGGTGCCCTGTGCCCCCCAACCCAAGGGACAGACCTGGGTGCTGCTCAGGAGGGTGTGGGGGGCAGGATGGGGACCCTCACCAGCACCTCAGCCCCAGATGGGGTGGGGACAAGGTGGGGATTTGGGGAGGGGATGGAAGCAAGGGACAACACCTCCCCCGCAACTACTCCTGTCCCCCCTTGGGCTGGCAGACAGCTGCCCACACCTCGGCCACGAATTCTTGGGGGAAGGCGAACTCGCCCAGCACAGAGTCCAGCCCTTGGGCCAGCTGGGCCACACTGGGACTGCCTTTGGCTGCCTCCACCATCGTCGAGGCTGGGGAAGAGAAGGGGCAGGTCAGGGCCAGGGTGAGGGTCTGGGGCAAGACCAGGGGCAGGAGCTGGGGCAAGGAAAAAAGCAGGAGCTGGGGCAGGAGCAGTGGAAGAGGCAGGGACTCGGGCAGGGTCAGGGTGGGGGTGAGGGTCAGGACAGGGCCCGGGGCAGGGGCAGCTCTGGGTCAGGGTCCAGGCTCCCGCTCACCCAGCTCGCTGTCGCGGATTCCCATGTAACTCTCCAGCAGATCATCCACCCGGCGGGCGGCTTCTTCCTCAGAGGGGCTGGGCTGGGAGCGAGGGGCCCGGGGGTGTGAATGCCGGGGGGACCCCTTGCTCCTACCAAGCCGTGCCCTTGGGTGCTGCAGGAGCACCCAGGGGCACTGGGATGCTCATCCTCACCCTGGCACAGTGTGAGCGGCCATGAGCTCAGGGTGGGGGTCTCGGGGTGGGGGTCTCGGGGTGGTCCTTACCCCCTCCTCCAGCACGGCCGGGCCCTGTGTCCGCAGCCGCAGTGTTTCCTTCCCGCTGGTCACTCTGCCTTCTCCTGGGGATTTGCTGCTCCGCGTCCGCTGCCCAATCATGTCTGTGCCCCAGGGTGGGGGGTGAGGGCACAGGCAGGACCTGGCACCCCCAGCCCCCTGCTGCCCACTGCCCAACCATACCCCAGCCCAGGGGGCACTGCAGGGTGAGCCGTGCGTGGGATGGGGTGGTGTGTCAGGGACACGCAGGGGTGCAGGGTGGGGATGCTCGTGGTTTTGGGGTGCTCATGGTTGCGCAGGATAACATACACAGAGCAATGGGGGTGCCCACGGGGGGTACAAGCAGGTGTGGGGATCCCCCAAGGATGTGGGTGCCCTGGGGCTGTGGGGTACACACAGAGTGGGGGTGCAGGGATACACACGGGGTGGTGAGCCCTGGGAGACACTCTGTCCCTGGGGAGGAGTCTGCAGGGCCACTGGGCACGGGGGATGATCCTAGGGGTTCTCCAGTCCCCAGGGCAAGAGGAGAGGGACCCCCCAACTCACCAAAGGCCTTTTTGGGCTGGACCAGGCGAAGGGTGAAAGGCTGAGCCCGTGGCAGCTCCCGCAGCATCCGGGCCACCTCGTAGTGCCGGCAGCCCACAATGGTGTGGTCGTTGATGGCCTCAATGCTGTCCCCCACACACACCGTCTGCAGCCGGTTGATGATGCTGCCCTCCTTGATCCTCTGGGGACCACAGTGGGACAGGGTCACAGCAACCAGGTGGCATGATGGGACAGTCAGAGGCAGCCCCCATCCCATCCCCCACACAACCTCCTCAGTGGTCCCATGGCATTTAGCAGCCGGGTCAGGCAGGGAGGGCCCCTCTAAACTACCCCATGGCAGAGGAGACCCCTAGGGCCAGGGTGGATCCAGGGAGGGACTGAGGGGGGGAGTCAGGAGGGGCCTGGTCCCAGGGAGGAAGTGCAGCAGGGGATGTCACTCACAGGGCCACGACCCCTGGGGCTGCCCCAGCCCCAGCGCGGCCCCCCGGGAAGTTCACCTTGATGAAGGCGTAGCCGGCCCCGTTGTCCGTGATGGTGAGGCCAAGAGCGTCCTCTGTCTTGGTCACTTCCACCTCCTTGGTCTCGCCCCGGACGTGGGCAAAGATGAAATCCTCCAGGCCGATCTGCCCCCCCAGCAACTTCTGCATGTCCACCTTGTGCGTGTTGAGCGTGCAGAACAGGATCTGCCCCGGGGAGCCCCGTCAGCAGGGACTGAGGACACCCTGGCAGGGCAGGGGTGTCGGGGAGGTCGGGACCAGCCATGGGGGAGTTCGGTCAGGTCTGGGCACTGCTAGAGCAGATGGGTCCAGGGACCCCCAGCCTGCCTGGGGTCCACACACTGCCTCATCCCTGTGCACCTTCCCACAGCTCCAAGCAGCTGGAATTAGCCAGGGAACCAGCAGCTTCAGTTCCCTGCCCACATGCAGGGGGATGGGAACTGAGGCACAAAGCCCCCAACCCTTCCCCATACGATCCTATACAGCCCTGAGGCTAAAACACTTTTTTCCAGAAAATTTTGGGGACTACAGTTGCAAGCAGGTGGAGACTCGTGGGAGCACAGGCCACAGACAGCGCCACAGGGTGGGTATCCCTGCCTGGGGCATGAAGGCCCCTCCCCAGGCACCACAGCCCCTCACCTCGGTGGGCGAGATGTCGAAGACCTCGGCGATTTTGGCGTAGAGCTCCTTGACGTTGGTGAAGCCCTCGATGCGCCCCGTGGGGCTGCCATGGGCCAGCTGCGTGTGGAACACCAGCCTGGGGCGGGCCCGGGGGGGCCGAGGAGCAGCGGGGCCGGTGGCGGCTGGCGGCTCAGGGGTCCCCGGCTCCTGCCCCACACCGTTCTCCATGGGGCCGCCCTCGGGGGCCTGCCGGCCGTGCCTGCCCGCCCGCTGCATCCCTGCGGAGCTGCTGAATTATGGATGGGGCTGGCTCCCCGCCGGCCGTAAGGTGATCCCCACGCCTGGGAACCTGAGCCGGAGGTGCAGGTCACCCACGGGGATCGGGTGAGCTCTGCCACGTATAAAGAGTCCGGGCCAGGCTGGAGGTGGGAGAGCAGCCAGCCCAGAGCCAGCACCATCGCACCCTCCCTGGCTGGGGCTAGGCCCTGCTGTGATGGGCTCAGAGCTGTCACCCACTGCTCCACTCCAACAGGCCCAGGATCAGCAACAGAGTTCCCTCCGAGTACAAACACACAGTGACCAGAGTGGTTTTCTCCCACATTTATTTGCTCCCATCTCCATCCCAAGCCCAGCGGCACCAGGAGATGGCAAATGGCTGATGCAGCTACATAGCGCAGGCCTGGCAGGCGAGGAAGGGGTGGGCACACCCTGGCACCCATCAGACCCAGGGCCAGGCCCACGTAGTGCTAAGTAAGAAAATAAGACACTCTCTAATTACACAGTCTGAGATTAATGACAGGCAGCCCCGGGGCCACTGACCCCGGCACAGCACAGCTGCCAGCACAGTGGTCCCACGAGAGCAGGGGGGCTCAGGCATGGGGGCTCAGGCAGGGGGGCAGGAGCCAAAAGCCAGCGCAGCACGCCCGGGGTCCCTGCAAGCAGGAAGGGGTCAGTCCCAGCTCTCCCCTGCTCCCTGCCCTGGAAGGGGGTCCATTCCCGCTCCCCTCTGGCCTAAAGTTTTATTGCCTTCAGAAGCTCCCTGCTGGGTCCCAGAGATGGCGGGGAAGGAGGGGAGCCAAGCAAGGTGACAGGGGCAGGGGATGAAGGCACCCACTAAATAAAAGCAGAGGCAGGCAGAGCGAAGGAGCTGCCCCACCCCTGCGCTGGGACAGGACCAAGGGGCTCCCAGATGATCTGAGGACAGGAGGCAGCACCAGGACCAAGGGGATCCTGATCACCCCCTTACTGCCACCCCATCACCGCAGCCTCAGGTCACCCTGAAGGGGTGGATTCACTCCAGGCCATAACCCATCAGCACCTCCCCTGCCCCAAGAGGGCTTTGGGGAACCCCTGGTTGGTGAGGCAGGGCTGGGGGACTCAGGGGAGAGTGGGGGTTGCTCACGCCACCCCTGGCCCTTCTCCCAGCGCTGCCCCAGCTGGGCTCTCAGCCCTGTCACTGCGTGTGCCCCAGAGCTCAAGGTCCCCAGAGCTGGTGCAGCCGTGGGTCAGGCACTCCAGGGTGGGGGTCCCGGCTGCAGGAAGGTGCAAGGGGTGGGGGAAAGCAGCCGGACCCCCAGCAGAGACTGTCCCTTGTGTGAGCTCCAAGGGACAGGCCCAGGGTCCAGCCAGCACCGGGATCCGGAGGGACTGGTCCTCTCACAAGTGTTCACTGAGGAGGGAGAAAAGCATGGCTGAGTCACAGAATCCCACAATGCTTTGGATGGAGAGGGACATTAAAGTTCATCCAGCTTCACTCCCTGCCACAGGCAGAGACATCTTCCACTATCCCAGGCTGCTCCAAGCCCCCTCCAACCTGGCCTTGGACACTGCCAGGGATGGGGCAGCCACAGCTGCCCTGGGAAACCTGAGCCAGCACCTCCCCACACTCACAGGGAACAATTCCTTCCCAATATCCCACCTAACCCTACCCTCTGGCACTGGGAAGCCATTCCCTGTGTCCTGTCCCTCCCTCCCTTGTCCCAAGTCCCTCTCCAGCTCTCCTGGCGCCCCTTTAGGCCCTGGAAGGGGCTCTAAGCTCTCCCTGGAGCCTTCTCTTCTCCAGGTGAACACCCCCAGCTCTCCCAGCCTGGCTCCAGAGCAGAGGGGCTCCAGCCCCTGGAGCATCTCCGTGGCCTCCTCTGGACTTGCTCCAACAGATCAGCGTCTTTGGACATGGGGACACTCCCTGAACTCAGGGACCAGGCTTCCCTCTCCCACAGCTCCCCGGAGCAGCTCCAAGCCCATCTCTGTCCACTTCTTCCCTGCTCAGCTCCCATCACCACCTTGGCTGACCCCGCCGTGCCAGGGTCCCAGGGCTGTGCTCACCTGGCGATCCGGGACAGGATCTCCTTGACGCGCAGCACCAGTGGCTCGTGCTGCAGAGGGTTGCTCTCGATGGCACTGTGCAGTTTGGCCATGTAGAAGTCCAGGGTGCTCAGCGTGGGGGTCTCCCCGGTGCCTGTGAGGTGACAACTCGGTGAGCAGGGCCAGCAGGTCCCCACCCAGCCCTGCCCATGCTCTGGGGGCTGCGGAAGGGATCCCAACACCAGGTGCCATCTCCTGCAGCACCACAAGCCCGGGAACACACATATTGGGGCCAATTTGGGGTGCAGCTGGAAGTGTGGCTCCAGAGGATGAAGAATCCCAGCCTGCCCTGCCCCAGCACAGGGGAGCCATTTGTCACACCCCTGGGGTCCCCAGAGAGCCCCCTGAGTGCAGGCAGGATCCCACCCCAGCAGCAGATGGGTGCTTACCACCATTCTGCTGCCTGACAGCGCCCCTCGGCATGGGATGGGGGACTCCTCAGTGTCCCTCTGCCTGGGCAGGGGTCCCAGCAGCCAGGGGGGCCCCACAGCTGCCCCCAACTCACCGGGGATGGGGAGGGAGGCGAAGCTGGCAGTGAGGGCCTGCCGCACAGACTGCAGCTGCTGCTGCAGGGCCAGGGTCTGCCGCTCTTCCTGCGCCAGCTCCTGCTCCAGCTTCTCCTTGGCGCAGTTCATGCTCTCCGTGTGCTTCTGCAGGATGGCATTCTGCTCCTCGAACTCCGTGTTCATCTTCCGCAGGCGCCGCAGCTCGGCCTCCCGGGCTGCCAGGACAGCGCCGTGTCCACAGGGACAGAGCCTGGCCCCCCTCATCCCAAACCCAATCCCTGCCCCAAGCCATGGCTCTTCCCACAGGCTTCGTGTCACCAATGCCCAGGCTCCAGCCAGGACCTGATCCCTCCATCCAGCCTCCCCAGGGACCTTCCACAGCCCTCACCTTTGTTTTGGTCCAAGAACTCCTCAGTGAAGATGGGCACATCAAAGGTGGAGAAGGTGTCACTGCACTCACCAGCCTGAGGGATGGGAGGGAGGAGTCAGGCAGGGCTGACCCCACCAGAGGGGACCCCAACACCTTGGGGCTGCGCTGACAAGGGCACAGGGACAGGGTGAGGGGTGGCCCTGCCCAGGCAAGTGGGAAGGAAGGATGGCTATGCTCTGCCTCCCACCCCTCCAGGAACATCAGACTCACAGCCCCAGAACTCCCTTTGCCCACCCACACCTGCAGCCAGCCCAGCAGTGCCACACGCCTCAGTTTCCCCACACACAGGCAGACCTGCCAGGGCCTTACCTTGTGTGGGTGCCCATTGAGCAGGGTGTTCACAGCCACCGTGCCCGCGTCCTCTGCAGGGGAGGAAGGAGGTCACGCCAGAGGCCAGCCTCGTGTCCCCAACAGGCTCTGGCAGCACCTGTCTGGCTCCCAGCAGCCACCATCCCACAACCCACCTTTTTTGATCTTTTTCTCCTGGATCTTCTCCGTGCACATTTTGTAGGCCTCCGACTGCTGGTATTCCCGCAGCTCCTTCATGTACTGCTGCTTCTCCCGCTCCGCTTCATCCAGGTACCGCTGTGGTCACAGAGAGGCCTCAGCCTGGCCCAGCCCAGGCTCCCAGGGGCTGCTGACCCCTCCCCACCCAACTCCTGCACCCCAGTGCCAGGACCAGCTCCTTCCCATGGGGTTTGGGGTGTAGGCTCTGGAGCTGCCCAGCCTGGGGGTCTCTCCCAGGGGCCGGTACCTGCTTCTCCGAGAGCTGCAGTTTGCTCCACTCTGCCCCCAGCATCTTGGTGATCTCTGGGAAGGGCAGGTCGGGATGCTGCGTGCGGATCTGCTCGCGCCGCTCGTTCAGGAAGCGCACGTAGCCCGTCACAGGGGCTTTGGGGCCGTTGGGAAGGATCTTCTTCCTCTTCTTGCCCTTGGGCCAGCCCCTCTTCTTCACTGGCTGGCACCCGGAGGGAAGGGACAGCCCATCAGGGATCAGACCACACAGTGCTATTCCATCAGTGGGAGACAGAAGCAGCCCCCAGACCCACCTGGGCCTTCTGACCCTCAAGGGAAGTCTGGGCCCTTCCTTAGCCCACGGCCACAGTGACAGACTTGCCTGGGCTGGTGCAGGGCAAGCAGAGGGACAGGAACAGCCCCGGGCCAGACACCTTGGGCCCCACTCCCAGGGATCACATGAGGAGGCACATGGGCTCCGCGGCTCACCTCCTCCTCTGGCTTCTCGCCGCCTGCCCGCGTCGACTCTCCCTTCTCCTGCTTGATGGCCACCAGGAAGTTCCCATGCTGAGCCTTGCCTGTGGCATGTCTGCAGCCAGAGAGGACCATCAGAGAGCACTGGGACACCGCAGGGACCAACAGTGACACAACCCCCCGCAGCACAGCCTCGCACTCACCGGATCCCCCAAATCCCCCTGACTCCAAACAGCCCCAAACCCAGCAGCAGCCATGAAGCCCCTGCTCCCATGAGGGGAGGCCACAGCGGAGCAATGGCACTAGAGCAGAGCCCAGCACTGGGTGAATACGGCAGCCCTGCACACTAAAGCTGCCCCAAGGTCTGGAGGCAGCCCTGGGGCTTGTCAGGGACATTTGGAAGGGGGTCAACTCTTGGGGTCAAGTAACAGCGACAGTCACATCCCTGCCTGTCACCTGGGCTCGGGACACACCTCAGCAGGGAGTCCCAATGGACTCTGCAAGGGAGGAGGAGACGCGGGGGTTTGGATCCCGGCTCCAGGGGCACCACCTGGAAGCATCACTCACACCCAAAGAACCCTGGAGGCAGAGGGCGAGGGCAAGGCGCCGGCTCGACCCGCTCTGGCCACAGCTGCCCTGGCAGGTTCATGCTGCCTGTGACACCCCAAGCGGCCGCACTGTGGGGCCCAGCCCCACTCCCCAGGTCACTGCCATGGCTTTACGGAGCAGCAGCTGCCTTGGGCACAGCCTCCCAGTCCCACCACAGCACACCCTGAGGCTCCCCAAGCCCCCCCAGCTCCTCCTCCAGTCAGCTCCATCCCACAGCCCTGTCCCACTAACATCTCTGGGTCCTCAAGGCAGCTTCTGCTCCACTGGAAATTCCCCACCACATCAGGGGAGCCACAAAGGGCTCCAGAATGTCACTAAACGGTGCTCACTTGGGTTCCAACCAGGTTCCCTGACTCAGGAAGCAGTTCAAGGCCAAACACAAGCTCCACAGACAACATGTGCCAAAAGCCACAGCGATCCTGACCCGCTCAGGATGCACCCTGGAACTTCTCTTGTGTTTGCCACATCACATACCTGGAGCAAACGCAAACCCTGCAGAGCCTCCAAGCTATTGCCATCCATTTATCACCCATACTAGCCACCCTTGCAGTGGGTGGCCTCTTCCATGAGCCCCCAGCACACAGCCTGTCACTGCACCAGCCCTTATGGACAAAGTGGGTGCCGAGCATGAGTTCCTCCATCAGGATCACAGCCCAATTGGTGCCCTGCACCCCCAACTCACACAAAACCCTACGGAAAGGTGTGAGACCACCTCTTTTTCCAGTTTCTGGGGGAGAACCCCTCCAAGGCTGGGCAGGGGCATGGTCAGCCTTGGGCTTTATCCATTCCAAGAGCAATGTTCCCAGTGATATCCACAGCATCATTGTGCCTGCCAGGAACAGGCCAACACCCTCCAGAGCCAGACAGATCACTCCTCCCACCACCACCCCCCCGCTGCCGCGATCCAGATTCCTCACATGCCTAAGGATGCTTTAAAAAGTAGTTATTTTAGGCAACATTTCTCCTTGGCCAATTTGCTCTGGCATCGACCTCCCTCCACCTCCACGGCACTTCCCCATCCGCCTCACCCCATGCTGGGAGGGCCAAGGCCAGCTCAGGATAGCACAAATCTCACAGGAAATCAGCCCTCGCTGGTCCTGATCTCCCAAGATGCTTAGAATGACAAAATGCTGGAACATCCTGAGCTGGGAGGGACCCACACGGCTCATTGGGTCCAACCCCTGGCCCTTCACAGACACTCCAACAATCCCACCCTGTGCATCCCTGGGAGCGTTGTCCAAAGGCTCCTGGAGCTCTGGCAGCCTTGGGGCCGTGCCCATTCCCTGGGGAGCCTGGTCAGTGCCCAGCACCCTCTGGGGGAAGAACCTTTCCCTGATGTCCATCCCAACCCCCTGGCACAGCTCCAGCCGTTCCCTGGGCTCCTGTCCCTGCTCCCAGAGCAGAGCTCAGCCCCTGCCCCTCCGCCTCCCCTCGGGAGGAGCTGCAGCCCCCGAGGAGTCTCCCCTCAGTCTCCTCTGCTCCAGCTGAACGAGCCAAGTGCCCTCAGCCGCTCCTCAGACCCTTCCCCAGCTCCGTCTCCCTCCTTTGGACACTCTCCCACAGCTTTGGATCCTTCTGACATTGTGGTGCCCAAAGTGCCCCCAGGACTCGAGGTGAGGCCGCCCCAGTGCAGAGAGAGACAATCCCCTCCCTAGCACATGCAGGCCACTCCCAAGGCTTAGAAATGGGAGTTTCTGCCGTTCTTTCACCAGGGCACAGGACAAGGTGGCCAGAGGAGGTTGTGACAAGGTGGTAGCACTTACAGCAGGGCAGTGGGTGGCTGCTTGGCGCTGTGGGCCATGGGCAGGGGTCTCGGCGCACCCCTCAGTCAGCACCCTGCAGACAGAGCCCAGCTGGCACCACCATCGGGCCGGGAGGCGGATCGGTGGTGCCCACCGATGTCCCCCTGCCGAAGTTCCCCTCGGAGAGGTCTCTCGGTGGAGAAATCACAGGACACATCCCCCAATGGCATCTCCTCCTCAGCCAGCCCCTCCTCGGCTTCTCCACCTCTCACAACCCTGGCACGAGCTCCAGCCCCCTCCCACTGAACCTCACCCATCCCGGGGTCCCATCGCAGACCCCACGGGTCCATCCCCCTGACATCCCTCACCCTCGCGATCCCCAGCGACCCCCTAGACCCCCCGTGCAGAGACTCTCCTCCCCGGGCCCCACCACAGCCCCCCAACAGGTTCATCCCCATAACACCCCGCACCCCC
>WBMZ01012223.1:0-133936 GCA_013400975.1 Atrichornis clamosus
GGGGCCGCCGCCGGTGCCGTTCCCGGCCGCCGCGGGCACCCGGGGCTGCGGTGGCCCCGGCGCTTCCCGGGCTTCCCCAGGGGCTGCCGACCCCGCGGGCTGCGAGCCGTGCCGCGGGCTGACTCCCGAGCCGAGAGCCGCTACCCCGGGCATCAAACGGGGCGGCGGCGTGCGAGGGGCTCGGTCGGGGTTAATGAGGATGGGACTGAGCTCAGCCGGTGCCTCCCAGGTTAATGACAGTACTACAGGCACCCCCCGCCGCCCAGACCTCGCAGGTTACTTAGCACTGACTTACTGTAAGGTGAAAAGGGTAGTCCTTGGAAGCGGATGCTGTATTGCATTGAACGCTAATCCTTAAATCGTGTCTCCAGAGGTCGTTTTCATAGGCTAGGAGTGCTCGCTCCCGTGTTTCGGGTGCCTTTAGACCGATTTTGAATACTGAAAGGTTAGAATGCTCAGAGGACAGAAAATGATCTAAAATACGGAGAGGCAATAAGCAGTATCGTTCTAATGTGCTTGGTCATATTGAGACTTAATATAATCACATAATTGAATTTAATTATTGTTAAGTGAAATAGTAATTTTTCTTTTGTGTCTAGCATTAAAGGTGGCAATCTTTGTTATCGTGCTAAGAAATTCACAAAACCTCCAATTTCTCTATCTCCAGAGAAGGAAAAGCAGGTGTACAGACGTTTGTTTCCTGCATGTGCATACGCTGGGTTACTTTCTGTGACAGTAGTGTACAAAAGGCTCTATGGATTGACGACCACCGCTTTGTCAGTGCTCTTGTTTTTAAGTGCATTTGGCATGGAAGCAAATGATTTCAAGTTCAGTCTGTTTTTTAGGCTTTATTTTCTCGTTCCTTTGTCATGTAGTATCCGAACTACACTGCTGAATAGATGAAAGGGATAACACGTTTACTGAAGACTTAATGTGTAGTTGAGTATAAAGTCATTGCAAACTAGGAGCACTATGCACAGAGTTCCCTGCTTGCCTTGAAATGCCTCAGCTGGTTCAATGTAACAATGAAAGTGAAAATATTTACGCTAATGAGATTCTGTAAAATCGGAGAGATGAAAGTGGATTAAATAGACTTCTCTTTGTCTAATTTTAGATCTTAAGAGTTTACTATGTTTCTATTGCTACAGAGAGAGAAAGAGAGCGCTGTGTGTTTGCTTCTGCACATTGCTGTTAGACTTAAGTGTCTGAGATCCATGACTGAAAGATTAATGACCCGTTTGAAGACCTAGTAAAATGTAACACTTGCTGCCATCACACCTCCTGTGAAGTGTTGTGCCTGGGGATCTGGGTTTAATTGTTTTTGTAATAGAAGAGATAGGAAATGTTTTCATAGCAGTTGTGCTTTTTATTAACTAATAAGAGGAGGCTTATGCTGTTATACGTTTTGTTTCTTTTAATAAAATACTGAGTAATGCCCCTTGCAAGGAATACTGATAAAGAAATGAGTGCCACTTCTAGCTGTCATGTCTGCAGTTGAAGTATGGATACCAGGTAGCTATGAAAAGTTAATATGGTTTTGAAATGTAACTTTAACTGGAGACCAGGCGTAAAGGTGTAATATAAACACAGTATACCCTTCGTTGAGGTTTTGCTCATTTTGCTAAAACAGCAAATAAATAAATGTTGTACAAATGCGTTATTTCTCGTGTTGCTCTGTCAGGTACCTAAGAGCTTAACAGATCCCAATGGCTTAAACTTCTACAAAGAAAAGTATAAACAGTCTTGTTTTCTAGTTCAGTGACAATAAAGAACTGTAATGATGTAAAAGTAACTATAGGGATTTCTTTCATGTATCTGTTACAGGTTATGAAAAAGCTATTGGCTAAATCAGGGGATCAGTGGGAAATATGTAGACACAGGTTTTTGTCTTTCTGCTGAAGTTGTTACTGAACTGTTGGACTTACAGAGGGAAATGGCAAGAGGGGAAGGAAGAACAGGAATTATTATGCTTAAATACTCAGATGATGGGAGTAAGTTTGAATTTTTGGAATTTATGATGGAGCTGGAGTTCTTTGGGAATCCCGCTTCCCTAAAAAGACAGGATTACTTTCATGTCACTTCTTCTAGTGAAGGCAACATTTCACCCATTCTGCTCAGCTGTGTCGAGATGTTAGAATGAAGACAAAATGTTCTCAGTGTGCCTGTGAGTCAGCTGGGCATGGTGAAGTTGATAATGCAGAAGGATTGCTGAGAGTCAAACTTGGAGATTGCACATAAATTTTGCTCCTGAAGATTTTACCGTAGCTGGCTTTGATGCATCTGTGGATGTTGGTGCTGGCATGGGAAAAGAATGAAACTGACATCCATACATACGAGATAATTCTAAAAATCCAGAGCTTTCCTAACACCAAATGAAGTATTTTACTTAGACCAGCCAATCCCATGATTTCATGTTTTAATTGCTTTAGTAATGCATTATTTATTTAACAACAGAAATTACAGGTCCTTTTAGTACATCCATCCCATGAATTATATATTTGTATATATCTCACATTATTTATGGTTTGAATATACTTTGCTTTGCAAACTTCAGGCTTGTTTTGTTACGGACTGTCTGGTCCCACATCGTGGGACATCACTCTCGTTTACCTCCATTTCTTTTCATGGTTGTGAATTTTTTCCCACTTCTTTTTACCATACTTCTACTCTGTAAAGAAGAATTACTGTGTTGATGTATCTTAAACTTTTGTCTGTGCAAAGAAATTGCATTTATTCCCAAGAAACTGGTACAGAAATTATAGTGAATTCAACTGCCTTTCTGTGGGAACTTGAAATTGGCCATTTCTCAGCTTTCTCACACTGAGAGAATTTGATAAAATAAACTGAAGTGAACTGAGATATTGAAGTTCCATTAACTTTATAATCCCTCTATTTTTATTTATATTTGACTTTTAGAAGCAATCTTTATCCTTTATTTCTAATGACTAATGGAATGATTACTCTTGTTATTTTTAATGACATGTATAATCCAATAAAATTGCTTTTCTTTACCAGGAAAGTTGTATGTGGAAATTAATTTGTGTTAGTGCCTTATGAAATAATTTTAGAGATATAAGGTACAAAATAACTAATTAGGAAATGAAAAATTTCATGATTGACTTGGTAATTTGCTTAGAAGTACAGAATCTGAATTTAGCTAATCACATTGAATTGCATGATGTTTATTTGATCCCATGCTAGTGCTAATTTCATTAAAAGGCTATCACATGGACAAATATTAAATTATTAATGTATTTTAAAATACTGTCATACATGCTTTGTTTTAGTTGCTTTTCTTGTTTGGTTTCTTTTTTTAAAAATTTAACTCTTTTTTCCTCTTTTGGTTGATAATTTTCTCTCACTCTTTTTTAGAATAAGTTTTTAGTTATTTTATAGATGGTGTCAGTAATCAAGACTAGAAAGCAAGTAGTGTCCAGGCGTACTGACCCAGCATTCTGACTTTGCAGCAGTTCTCCTTATCCGGTGTGATTACTGATGACTGAATGTCCCACTGCTGGGCGTGACGTGGTAGCCACTGATGCAATAGCATTTCTGAGATAGTGTTCAAAGTTATTCCCAGAGTAGCAAAGAGATCTCTTCAGTCTTGGGGGGGATTTGTTGTGTTTACTCTAATGGTTACATTTCCACACCTAGAGCAGAAAATATTTTTTCAGTGTAATTGTGGACAGTGTATTTAAAATGGAATTCTAGAAAGATGTAACCTGAGTTTAAAAGGGTCAAGGAAGGAACTGATATTATAAAAACTGGACAGTAAATTAAATTTTAAATTTTGTTTCTTGGAATTTATTTTATAATTTTTAAAATTATTTTTTATTTCCCCTCCTGATTTTCTGCCTGATTGTTCTTTTTCATTACCTCCCTTTTGTTTTGTACTTTTGAATGCCAGATGAATTATTTCTTGTGTTTGATCATGATATTTGAATGTTTGTAGATTATACTGCAGTGATTTCAGGTTTTTTTTTGCTCTTTGACCCCTGCTTTTATTTTTTTATCTTGTGCTGGGTTTTTGTTTCTTTTTTCTTCGAATTTATTTCTGGTCTCAATAGATTTCTGATAATGTGGTGTTTAATGCTGAATGCAGAAATCCAGAGTTAGCAAACTGCTTCAGGAAGAAGGGTTGTTATTTCTTGACTCTCTGCTCTGGTACTTCAGAGTGAGTGGTACGAATTTCATTGGCCAGGTTATTTCGGGTTGCACTGGGCAGTGCTGTGTAAAAGCACATCCTTTAATCTAACTGCTAAATCACCTTCATGTCAGTATCCTGATTAATTCCTCACATGATCCTGTTATCTATTAAGTGCTGACATCCCTTCTGAAAGGTCTCTAATCCTTAAATTCATAATGAATTCTCTAGTACATTTGAAATGCTATTTTTTCCATTCTGTACTCATTAATTAAGAGCATATACTTAGATTATGTGGTTATTGTGATGCAAATGTTTTGTGACGTGACCACTCTGTTTGTTCTTCTACCTTTAATAACAGTAACATGTAGAGTTAGCAGATGCCCTGGGGTCTTCTTCTTTTATTTGGATGAGTTCTGAGGTACCATGTCATTTCCTGCTCACTAGCTCTGCTCACTCTTGCAGTATTTTCTAGATGCAGGCTTTAAATATTTGCACTGATGGATATACCACGTGTGAGAAGAGGCTGTGAGAGCTCAGTTTGTTTTTCTTGGAGAAGAAGAGACTGTGAGGGATCTAAGTGCCATTCTCAGGCACCTAATGGGTGGTCATTGAGGAGATGGAGCAAGACTTTGTCAGATGTGGTCAGTGAAATGAAGAGAGGGGACACACATGTTACAGCAGGGGAAGTTCCACTTAAATTCAAGGAGAAAAATTCCTCCCAATGATGGTGGCCAAATGCTGGAATAGGCACTCAGAACAGTTGTAGGACCTCCATCTGTGTTGATTCTGGGCTTCAGTGGCCAAAACCCCAAGCACTTTGGCCTAGCATTAGCCTTGGCCTCAGCAGAGGTTGGACCAGAGAAATTTCTCAGGTTCCTTCCAGTCTGAACCATTCTCTGCATAAACACACACACCTGTATTTTTTTTCCTCTTTTAGATTTTGCATTTGCGTATTACTCTTGTCCTGTTCCTGCCTCCCTTTGCCGGACATTTAAATGATTTTCACGTTGTTATGTATGTCTGCTTTACACCAAGTCTAGACTGTACCTGGATGCTGACAAACATGGGTGCCATGCAAGCGGGAGTCCTAAAATAACAATATTATTGTGAGATACCTGAAAAATATTTGGTATGAATTTCAGGACACTTAGTTTGCATCTCCTTTAGTCACAAATGAGTATATTCACATTTCATAGTCATTGTTGAGGTTTTTTCAGTTTACAGTTGTATGTCACGTGGGACTGATGGGTGTAATTTGTTTTCTGGGAGTTCCTGTGGTCTGTAAGTGAAGTTTCATTCAGGTGCCTCATGAATTTTGATCTCTATGGTTGGAGCTGATGAAATTCTCCAATGTGGCGATGTGAGGTATAAAATACCACAGAATAAATGAATGTGAAAACTAGTTTCTCCACCCAATTTTAGCTCTTATAACATCTGTTTCCTCCAAATGTAGTAGAAATATATTTCCAGTCAGAAATTTAAGCTTTACAAATTAGCATCTTGCCTTGAAGCATATCATGTGAAGATACGTAAGAGACTATTCAGCAGTTTCCCAAGCAGTCAATAAAGAATTGTGCTGTGATTTTTGCCATGGGATCTAAACAAATTTATTGTAAATTTCTATAGAATAAAACTAGAATAATGTAATAACCCAGACTGTCTCAATTGTATAAGAGGTTATTATTTGGGTATCATCTACACACTGACCTTCTTGAATCTTTGTATTGTCTTTTCCAGTGCCTTGAAATGCTTCCTTTAAATTTGTTAAACATTTCTTTTGAAAGGCTACTCAGGTCATTACACAGTGCAAACTATTTGGTTCTGAAAAAATCTATCATATAAATGAAAGCTGCATGTGTTGATTTTCAATAATTTTTTGTGATTAAAGATTGCAAAGAGCTGGATCAGGTGTAAAGTAACAATAATAGTAGAAGATATGCTATGCTAGGATGCTTCAGCTTTTCGTGTCATATTTTATTGCAGTTTATGTTCTTTGCAATGATATCTGCTTGAAAACCATAATTGTTTTACTTTCCTTTGAAATACTTAACTTGATGTCGTCATTTGTATTTTATATATCTCTGGAAATCATCTTCAGTGGAGCACATTCCCAGTGCTGCCGTACCAGTGGAGTTGTATGACTTGATGCAGTATTGCAGCAGGAAGGATTGCTCCCCTCCTTTTGAGGGCCCTTACAGAATCTTGTACATATTGCCCTTCTGAGAAGTCCTTGTTTGAGGCCAGCCATTGCAGAAGTGACATTTAGCTGGATTTCACTTGATCATGGGGTCATGAGTCTAGAAATCTTAGAAGATGATTAAAATTAAAATTCCATTTTCATAGGCAGATATGGGTCTGCTGAAAACAGTGTCCCCTTGACCATAAACATAGGTTGGCTGTTTTTTTGGTTTTGTGGTTGCTTTTGGTGCTCTCATAGCTCACTCTGTTGTTAAATATCAAACCTCTGTGATATTTTGTGTTACATTTGTGTTCCAATTAAGCCCACAGCTTAATTGCATGGAAAAATTAGCTAGTTTTTATTTTCTGTCTTTCAATTTACAAGAATTCTCCTGTTGCAATTTTTCCCTTTTTAAAGTGAGTTATTCCACTCTTCCCTCCATGTTAATATAGTGAATATTTTTTTTTCTTGCAATATTCTTCCTGAACAGAATAAAGTCAGTTAGTTGATGATAGTCCTGTTGATGAATCTAAATGAAAGTTTTGTGCAATGCTAAATCCCACTTTTATATATGATAAGAGGTTACCTGTTCTTTTGACAAGTGCATTAGAGGGAAGGCTTCAATAATATTCAGAATTTTTTTTAATATACTTTTGGTTGATGTGGTAAGCTGAGCTCAGCAACCTATCTCGTGGTGTGGTGATCCCCAAAGAAAGGATTTCCAGCGCATCTGTATCAATTTTTGGCATGAGTAGGGCTAATTTCATTCAAATTTCTTAGTGGCATTTAGGTCAAAGTCTGAAGGTGAAAGCAGTCCAGTGTGCATTTGACACTGTAGAGCATTGTTTATTAAAAGTCTCAAATCGGTTCTCTGCTTTTAAGGAGAAAAAAATGGTTTTATTCAGCTTTTTGTTTCTGTATAGTTTTTCCAATTTATATTTTACAGGAATAATGTAAACTCCAAAATGAATGTGCTCTGGAGAGAAACTTGCCGTTTGTCAATGTGAACTCACAAAACATAAATTGTAATTGTATTACTAGGAAAAAGTTCTTAAACTGTGATTCAATTGTTGCAATTTTCCAACAATTTTGTAACAGGGGAAATCCACATAAAAATAAACATTGAGGAAGTAATGTTTGCTTAATAAGAAAACTCCTTAATTTTTGTATTGGCTGACTATAATCTCAGCATTTGTGCACTCAAAGGCTGATTTGTGTGCTGCATATGTAACCTGTTTGAGTTCAGCCATACATATCACTGCCCTAGATTATTTTTCAAGTTCACCTTGGTTTGCTTTATAATAATACAGGCTGTGACAATTATACTGTATTTTTAGTATTATATTCTGCCTGAAAAAAACCTGAAAAAATAGCTGTTAATTCTATAGAAAGGTCTGGAAGTGATACATAGTGACTAGTAATGGGAATATCGGGATTTGGTGCTTGGAATTATCACTGCCTTGCTGAGTCACATTGGGCAAAAACTCTAACCACCTTCTTACTTATATTTCTTCTCTACAAATTCAGTTAATCTGGGGTGTTCTAAAGGTTAATTTGGGAATACATAAGAAGGCTCTAAGTATGTTGAGTGAGAAGCCCTTTATAAGGATGCATAGTATTGAAATGCCAGATTCTGAATGACACATCAGTGACCTATCAGGATATATTTAAATTGTAAGGAAAAAAGCCTTCTTATTAAAAATCAACCACTTGGACTATTTTTATGTCTGGCAAATATTCAGTCTAGCAGTTTACAGATTAATTTAGTTTCATAATGTTCTTTCCCACTGGAAACAGGGCAATATATCAATGATCAGTATTTCAAAGACTTCCATAGAAAAGGTGTTTGTGAACAAGGTGCTCTTGAATAAGGCAAGAACAGAATCCAAACCGACTGTGAGAGGAGGGTTGTTTTACTGAGATAAGGTCATTGAATGTTAATGATTTTGAGATCTTTGTTGTACCTCATGTATTAGTTGCAACAGCAACTGTATTGTCAGTTTGAGAAGACTTTTGGGTAGCCGTAGGAACAATAGCTGTAAAAAAAGTAACAAGATATGGTTCCTTTTCTTTACAACAAGCCTCTTTCTCAGTCCAGGCAGCCCTTATCTGGTCCTTTGTACTGGATCTAAGAAAGTTGAAGCTTGTCATCGATAAATGTACAAGAGACGGAACAACTTCAGTCAATCATGCATATTCTCAATAAACTCAGATTCTTTGGGAGGAAGATCCATATGTCTTGCTGGGTGTATGTGGTATAATCTTCACTGAGATGAGTGTTCAACATGCAATTTAAAGATGTGCAGATAATGTCACAAGAGAACAGAAGCTGTTCTAGAATGTTGTTTCCTTCTGTGAATAAATAGTACTTGGAACCCTGAAATCTAGTTGAGGTAACTTTATTTACAAGATAGAGAGGGCAGAAGTAGATATCACCCAGAGAAAGATTAGTAGATCTGGAAAGATTTGAATAACCTGAGATGGACTACTTGTTCACTTTTATACAGAGGCAAACAAGAAGGGTCTGAAGGTAATCCTGTGACAAGGACAATCCTTTAGAAAACCGACATGAATGAGACAGTTAAATTCTTCTGGGCATCAGCTATTAATCAAATCATGTGGCTATATATGGACAATTTCTTGTAATTTTCCAGGCTTGTTATGTTGCTGTGGTCTCCCTTTAAAGTATTTATTTGCTGTGTTTGTCCAAAAGGACAGTATTTATCCCCCAGAACTACATGACAATTCTTATGTTTCCTATTCAGCCCTCATGATTTGTGCTTTCAATTCAGCAAATCTGTAAAAATTCATGCACATTTTATTTATATCTTAGCTTTAAAGGTGATCTATGGTTTCTTCTGCTGAAGAAATTAAGCAAATTGTTAAATACCTTTATCAAAGTAAAATTAGTGAATGACTCTCTGTAATGGCTAACCAAAACAAATTTCTTAGGTTTCATACACACCTAGCAGTCTATTAATAACTTGTGATTGACTATATTCTTGTACTTCTATTATAATCTAATTTTCAGGCAAATTTAGCAGTTTTCAGGTAAACTAAATATTAAATGAAAGGAAGAAGGCCATGTAAAAGTCTAATAATTTATCAGCTAAATGCCTTTTGTGTTGAGATTTCCAATTCTGCTATCTGGTGGCAAGAGAGCGGTTTTCTGGCATTTATTGTGAGCGTGGAACACCAAGGTTGTGTTCTCGTATGTGAGGATCTGAGAAACTTTCTCATTTGAGAACATCTTTGAATTTCAGGGAGTTGGGTTACATGATTTTTACTGACATAGGGTCTGTAAGATCAGATACTCGATTAATTCTTTTTAAGGCTACAGTGTACTGTGTGATGATGGCATATGTGACAACTGAAGAAAATGGTGTTGAGTCCCCTGGGAAATTAACATGTTTAATTGAAGAAAGGACGACTTGACTTAATTTACATAACAGTAATAGACTCTAATGTTAAAATTTGTCTAACTATTGCCTCTTAAAAGTAATGGAAAACTACTGAGTTGATGTTATAGAAATCCTTGATAATCTTTCTGAGGATGTGTGGGGACCTGCCTTGTACAGAGCATTCTAAAAATATGGAACATCTTTAGAGGGCTTCTTGGAACTCGAGTATGATACCACTTAAAGGTGAAGTAAACTCATATTCATTTCTTTGTCTATAAAAACAATAAACGTAGGTTTAGAACTAGTTATTTCAGTAACCATTTGAACTTGGTTCCTTGGAATGTAGCAAAGAAATTCACTAAAGTGAAAGAATGCAGGAGCAAGGTCAGCTGTGCCACTTGATTCCAAAACACCCTTCTTCCCAGTTAAACATTTTCCCTTGCAACATCAAACCAGCTCTTTCTGCAGGTGAATGAGAAAGGATGGATCAATAATTGCAGTGATTCTGCCTTTTCACAAAGGCCCGCCTAAGAATAGCATGATAGATTTATTAGTTACAGGTTTGCCCTCTGATTATCAAGTCCAGCTGGCAGTAGCATGTAACAAACCACGATATGGCCCCAACCGTCACTGTGCTTGATTTAGGAACACGGAGAATTTCTGTTAATGTAACATATTAGTGAATGATTTCACCGTATTTTATGTTTACATGAGACATAATGTAAATCGTTATTATAATCAGTGGAATTAATATATCAGTGGAGTATATTATACTCTGGAATGACAGTTGTGCCAGCAGACTCAGTAAGTGACACACAGCAAACACAAGTGTAACATCCTGGTTATTTCTGCATGATGTGTATGCTTTTCACTTTGTAATCAGTACTGCGGCATCTTCCAACTTCGGATTTCTAGTTCTGAGGGCATTTTTTCTTTTCCAAAATACATTTGCATCCAGTTCTGTTCTGTATTCTCAGATTTCTAAGCTTCTTGCCTATGGTGTGGAAGTTGACCTCACTTGGAGGTGGGGCCTGTACTGCCAGCAGCTATTGAGCTCTGAGAGCTGCTGGCTGCCAGAAGCTCTTCCAAGCTTCTTGGCAGTAAGCAGGGCAGTTCTGTGAAGCTGAAGCTGAAGTTCTATGAAGTCTTGAGAACTTCGAGTTACCCTGGCAGTCTTATGGCTTTGAAATTCTCTTCTCTGACTTTGAGAGTGTGGCTGCATCTCAGGGCTTCAAGGGGCAGCATTCCCTGATCTTGGAGCAGAGCAGTAGTGCTGCAGGGAGAGAAAGTGTCTGTCAGAAACACATCTGTGATTTGGCCTCCTCTGATCAGAGGTGCCAGCTCAAAACTCATTTTGATCGATGAACTGTCACTTCCTGATAACCCCTATGTTCAGCCAGAAGTTTCTACCAATTGTGGTGTCTAATGGGAAAAGTTCCTGAGTATTTAACAGTGTGTTGATTTAGATGTTAACCTTCCATTATCTAATCTAATTTTGGAGATAACTGTAGAACTGTAGAGTGTCAGTTGTTGATCTGCACAGTTTATTTTTCTCTTTTTAAAATAACAGAGATGAGGTTTTCTGTTTTTCAAGGGAATTGGAAAGGTGTTAGGTTGATTGCTAATCAGGCTAAACTGATGAAACTTGTATTGCTCATTTTAGAAGAGTTTGCTTGCTTTCTAAAGACAATCATGTCAAACCCAGAGGAAAACAAAGTTGAAGTAGGGATGTTTCAGTGCAGAAACTAATTTGGTTGCAGTCATTGAATTGTGGGATGAATAGAATAATAACTCATTCATAGTCCCTTTAAGCTTCATGAAGTGGGATGAGGACAGGTATGAAATATGATGTTGTGTGCTTGCATTTCTTTAGTTAAGACAAGAAATACAGGCAGCGTCAGGAAAAAAAGCACAAAAGTTAAACTTTATGGATTTACTTTTAAGCTTGTATAACAGATAAGTTGAGAGATTTGCCATAGATATTCATAATAGAATGAAGAAATCAATACTTTCAGGCTTAATCATAAAGCACTTGTGTCTGAACTCTTGACAGTTATAGAAGCTTTGATTTAATGTACAAAATATGCTTTGAGCAAGGGAAGTGTGCATTGCTGTGTTTACTGGTTTGGAAAGGAAGAACTGGGCTGGGGTTCTGGTCTGACATCCACATCTACAGCAGTGCAGCTCCTCAACCACAAAGCTGCCCTTGCCTTTGACCTTCACAGCGTTTGGAATAATTTTGAGCATACTAGCTAGTTGAGTAAATATATGCATCAAACAGCCATTAGAAGGCAATCTATTTGAAATATTTTCTAGGTATGTTTTCCTGGTTTTCCTCTACCTTTATCAGAATAACATCTGTTCGATTCCCAGCTTGTTTGATGCTTAGGCATCTGTTCACTGTAGTTGCAGGAATGTAATTTCTGTAGCTTCTGTTGATGTCTTTTAACTCTGAGTTGCATAAATAAAGTTAGCTTCCAAAAATAGTTTTTATTTTCTTCTTGGACAAAGAGGATTTAGATGCTGAAAAAGTCTGATAGCTTCTTTTCTTGCTTGACTTGCATTTCAACGGCATTGTGGGATTTTCATTTCAGTACTGACAGTTCTTTAGGTGTAAGTAAAAGGATGGTTGGTTTGAATTTTCTGTGTCTCAGCTAGGTGAATTCACATCATATATCAGAGAATTTGACTGTTGGCCTTTTCTTGGCACCTGCCTGTATTCCAGGTCCGAATAAAGGCATTAATGATGCTGCTTAGTGTTCCAGGTGTCTTTAGCACTCTCATGGGTATGAAAGGATTATGAATTTCTATAGTCCTATTATATGTTATATGCCATTGTTCATGTGGATGCAGCAACCCAAATTATTTTTAGCCATCTGTATGGATTTTTGAATTTTGCTTCCCCTTAGAACAGCATTGTTCTTTAATACAGGAGCAGACATAGCTAGGCATCTGCCACAGGATTTCACAAGAATAGACAAAGTAAGAACTAATTTTTGGCATCAGGGTATGAATCGGAATATACAAGTGTATAATTTAGGGGAAAAGTAGTCAATTTTCATTGCTGATGACTTATCAAATATAATAATCATATTTATTCTCCCTTCCTTTTTTTTTGGTAGCAAATGTGATCTGCATTTCCATAGTGAATGCTAGAGAACTAACTAGAGTGATCCAGTTAGTTCTCATTTACTCCTATTAGACAAATTATGGACTCAGCATAGGTAAAATATTTTTGCTCAGCAGCAGTACCTCAGTAGTGCCTTCCTAGTCAGAAAAATTTTCTAAGTTCTGAAAAATTTAGTAAAATTTGCTCAGTGCTTAACAAATTTAGTAGATTTCCCAGCTTTTGACCAACTTCTTAACTCTGTCTTCTACTTATTACTTTTACTTATTACTGTTAAGTAATACTGTCATTTCAGAATGTATTTAGGTCTTTAGCTTTTTTAGATCTTATTTCCTCTTTGGCCAAGAACTAATGTGGAGGTCACAGACCTTTTTGCTGAGGTCATATTGCACAATCATCTCCATCAGCCTGGAAGTGTGAGTGGTTATTGTATCTCTTCTTGTTTTAGATCAAATGAGAGGATTCTTCTAGAAAAGAAGTTTCTCTATATTTTTTTTCTGTGAAATGTGTTGGGAATCAGTCTTTATAATTCTTCACTGCCAATAATTTTTGTTTTATTGATCAATGAGTTTTCTCAGTTGTAATTACAGTTTGATAATTGCTCTACTGTTTCTGTTTTATGCTGGAAAGGTATTTCTGGTGCAAGTAGATGGCTCCTATCATCAAGTTAGCTGAGAACAGGAACTGAACTTGAAAATCCCATGAAGCACAGAGACATAATCGTGAACAAATTTGTTTTCAATGTTTTCCTGTAAAAGTAAAAATGCTTTGTGGAAAATCAGACAAAAAGACAGAAAATCAGAAAAAAGACAAAAGAACTCTTACTAGTGCTGCAATTCATCATCTTGTTTTGTTTCAACTAACTAGACAACATAGCAACCTTCTTATCTTTCTATACTTGTGATAACTCAATGTATCTTCATAGTGTATGTAAAATCTGAGATTCCAATTTTGTATGGTTTTTGGAATAGATTTGGAACAATCTATTGTTGGAGCTGTGTAACAATAGCTTCTTTCTAGCAACATTTAAAATAATTATCTACAATGAGCATTTCAGCTTCACAGTGGATTGTGGTGCTGCGGGCGGTCTTCAAGAAGCTCATTTCTCCAGGCACTCTGAAATGGCTTGATTTGAGCTGTGCAGCTCAGGGGCCTTGCTCTGAAACCTTGAGTCACTCTCTGTGCTGTGTAGATGTGGTAAGCACAATTTGTTCTGGCTGCCCTTGGGTTCTTTAAATGATTTTTAATGCTTTCATTGTGTATTTCTGTAGGGTGAGTTCTATGTTGGATTCTCTGTGAAGATAAAAGATTTGATATGATTCAAGATGAGATGAATGAAGGAAGAAAGAAAGAAGAATCTGTTTTGCGGGGATGTTTAAATTCCTAATTAAAGACTGTTTCCATTGCATCCAACTGATTGTGGATTGGGTCAATAGACTGCAATAGTGATCAATATTTGCAAGACCTCATTATTGGTCAATTCATATAAAATAGTTATGGCTACAAAGAATTAATAGATATAAGAAAAAATCCTGTCCCCACCCTGCTTGTTCTTTCTTGTCTCTTGCCTGATCTGTTAACCTTTTTTTTGATCTAAAGGTTGGGAAACTTGGTATTGCAGGGCTTAGCTTATAACCTGTCCCTAGAAATTTTCTCAAATTTTCTTCAACATCAAAAGTTTCTGTATCTCTATAATGTTGAAAAAAGTATGCTCACATTTCACTTTGGAAATCTCTTGATCTTATGAGAAAAATATAGACATTCAGACCACAAAATGGACTCTATTTTTCATTTCAAATATTACAAAATTTCTTGTGCAACTTAACAATATGGTGACCTTTTAGAGCTTATAGAGGTCTTCTTCAGAGCTGATAGGTACTGTAGTTTTATACCTGCTGATACTAATTTAGTGTCATTATAGTTCATATTAGATGTATTCTAGAATTTTTTTAGTAAATTGTCCAGCAATCTGGTGGATTTTGATGCTGTATTTAGTTGTGCCAAGGTCTTAATTTAGGCTCCCTTTGTATTTAGGCCTTCATTTGTTCCCCCTTTTATTTTTGCTTTCACCAGTTTGCCTTGTTACAGGATGTTATTCTAGTGAATTGTTTTATTAGTTTTTCTTAATTTCTGTAGAGCCATTCTGTGTCCCTGAAGGTGTTCCCTTGCGTGGACTGTAACCTTATGGGATTTTCAGGAATGGTTAAAACTCATCTCATAATGAAACACTTTCACTCTGTAATAAGTGCACCAAATGCAAATTCTACTTTTCACTTTATTGCAGGTTTTTGTTTGTGCACCTGTGACAATGCAAAGTTTGGCTTTGTTCTACTAACTTCCTCCTTTCCTTGTATGTTTTTGGGAAGTTTTGTACAGAAGGGCTGAAACTGGAGTGGGACAGCTTTGGACAAAATCTTTCTTCTGCTAGTAGCCACTTTCCATTGTCTATTATCGGGGAAATAGTGTACTCCACATGAGTTCTGATGAGGATCATGTGGAGTCACCTACATTTGTCTGCACAGAGCTGAGCTTTATTTAGAATGGTTAATGCTGATCAGGAGCTAACAAAGCTCCTGACTCCCTGCCAGCTCCATGCACAATTTCCCCAGTCCCTGGAGTGTGGTGCTGAGGCACTGCAGCTGACTGGTAATGCAGCATCATGCCAGAATTAACCCTGCTGAGCCAGCTGCAATGTTTTCCCCATCTGTAGTCTGCTTATTTTTCACCCTGAAAAATCTGCTAACAAGTGAAATTTGAATATAGTCATCAAATTGTCCACATGAAATTCCTCTTCTTTTATATGAATATGAGCCAGTTCTAATTTTGTGTCTTAGGAAGTTTCACAGAATGCTCTTTACTAATTACAGTAACCTACAGAGGCAGAAATCTTTTTCTGCTCACTGTTCCCTGGCTGCCGGGTCAGCTTGCTATAAAGTTTGATATACAGCCAGCTTTCTCCCAGCTGTTTGCTTACAAATTGCAAGTCAGTATTTGAACATCAGCAAATCACCTCCTCTGGACTTGGTTGCAGTCAAGAAATTTTTCTTTCACAAATAATTTATGTATAAATAATTATTTATTTACAGATAAATTTGTTTAATGGGTTGGCCTTGGTAACAAAGGGTTTTGGACTTGATGTAGCAGCTTTAGCAATAAAAGAATTATTCCAGTATGTGCAGAGAAGTTCATGACACCAGATGTTTATGTCCAAAAGGGAGACAGAGGAGTCCTGTAACTTTATTTGAATAAAGGAGGAGGCCATGGGGCATTTCCCCTGGGGTCTCTCAGACTGTTGGAGGACACAGCCTCCTTTTTATCCTAACTTCCCGGCCACATCACCCTCTCCCTTTCCCCATTGGCTGAGGTACTTGGAAGGTACAGACCTCCCGATCTGCCTACTGCATGTACCCCTCTAACATGCACCCCTCCTTTTTGTATCTCTGTTCTTCTCCAAGTTCAGGAATGTAACCTGGCCTTGTTAGAGCAACAATCTGTGTCAATTGGTGACATTCTTCTGAAGTTTTGTGGTTCTATTTTATCCACCAGTCTCTGACCTTATCTACAAGCAGATTCACAGTTTGTAAAGACACATTCACCACATTCCCTTCAAGTGGTTATCAGACACTGAATGTCATCTCTTCTTTATGAAAACATGAAAACTAGAAGTTAAAAATCCAATTCAGCACATTTTTTAAAACATGGCTTTAATGTGTAATAATTGTAAAGTTTTGCAATTGATGTGTTTTGATTTATCCACCAGCCACTATCAGGTTCTTTCACAGGCCCTCCTGCTTACCCTTTTGTGTCAGTTCAGTCCTTTGGCCGACTGTTAAGACTGATAAAAGTATCCACTGATATCAGTTTTGAGGCTGGTGCCTTGATAGACTTCTAGGTGTTTATCCAGCAAAATTACCCTCACATTTCAGTAACTTCAAGTGTCTATGAGATTGTGCTAAAGTATGTCCTAATTCAAGGTCTTTGTCTCCTTAGAATTAACTTTAAAAACTCATGTTTCGTTCTGAATATGGGTAATTATGTACAAGTACTTCTGTTTATCTGGCTTCTAAAATTTTAAATATTTTTTCATATTATATATAATTTCTATAATAATATTGCTGTTACAATACAGTTAAAAGCACTCAATGATAAGCATTGTTCAGTTTATCTTGAGCCATAATTCAACCCTTTTTCTTAGAAATTCAGAATCATCTTATTCCTGTAAAAAGCACAGTGTTTTATCTGTGTTTGCATCTTGCACGTATATGTAATTCTAAAAGTAAAAGTATTTTTTAGTTGTTGGAAATAAGTCCATAGGATGATAAAAAGTGACAAAACCAATTTGATCCCTGAAAATAATTGCTTCTTCACTAGATACATAAATGGACACTGTATATTCTTGTCTAACGCTGATTTTCTCTGGGGAAATTATAGGTGCTGTCTTAACTAATGCTTGAATGCTCAGTTGATTTTTTAAAAATGAAATAAACTTTCTCAGTTGAATTGCTTATAAACACTCTGGTTATATAGGCATCCACAAAGTATCTGTTCTTGGAGTCTTAAAATATGGTTGAAAAAGCATTAATTTCATATTGATAGTCTAAAAGTATAAAAGTGATCCCTTCTAAACTCTAAGACCATAGGCATATTTGACATGCTTTCTTTTCTCAGAAGACAGACTAAATTATTTCGGACTGCATGAGTCTAGTTGAGAATCATTGCTTTATTTCACTACATTTTCCTGGGTTCTAAAGGATGGAAACTAAGCAGTACCTCTGGGTCTTAATTGCTCAAATCATTCAGGCATTAACCTATGCACATGCAAACCAATTAAATGCTATCAGTGTGAAGTCTGTTTATACAGTTTTGTTGTAAGACTTGGAGAAGAACTTAAAATAGCAAAATCTAATAATAGAGAACACATAATAGACTTAACAGTGCGGAACAATTCTTTATGAGGAGGGTTTTGCAGAAGGCACACAGATCGTTGGTATCGCCTAAGACACCGATATTGCTAACTACTAGTATTGCTAAGTACTAACACTGAACATCTGCCACCCCTTTCTGTAGACTCACCTCTATTCAAAATTTGGCCGGGCTGCGCTCCACGGTACGGCAGGAGCACCAGTCCTGCCGAAGGTCTCAGACGTGCAGCTGTTCCCAGCTGTTGCGGCGGACCTTGAGCCGGCTGGGCAGTGGTGTGGTGCCCCGGGCTGGGTGCCCGGGTGGCTCCCAGCCCAGCCGCCCCTGCTGCCCCGTGCCCCCGAGCGCAGGCAGGGCCGTGTGTGTCGCCCAGGGACCGCAGCGATGGCCCCTGCCCTCGGGCTGCTGCTGGTGCACAGCCACTGTCCCGGGGCAGCCGGGCAACCCGCGGGGCTGGGGACTCCGCGCTCGTGGTCAGAATTCGGTGATTAACTAAAGGCTTCCGTCCGGGAAATGTTTTCATCTGCAGCGCACATTCTCATCTCATTGCAATGCCAACCGCATCCTTTCTTTTCAGTCTCCTGCAGTATCCTCACCACGTTATTTGTATTTTACAGCTGTCTGAGATGTGCACAATTAGTAAAGCGATTCTATTGTCACCTCTTATGTTAAAATTAAATGGAGAAAGGTTTATAAAATTGGGAAGTATGGAGTTAGGCCTGGAGGTTTTCTAAGTTGTCTAGAAGTAGGAGGAAACAAGTGTTTTTTGCCAAGCATCTTTAATTATAAAAATGGTAACAATAGGTTATTCTGATATTGCTGCATGCACGGAAAGAAGTAAAATATTATTTTCCTTTTACAAATGGATGAATGATTGACATTTCACATGTTTAACCATTTAATCTTTGGTCTGCTGATTTGAGCAACAACAGAAATTTTTGTCATATGCTTGACTCTGTGCAGAGATAGTTTATTTCTATCTTCCATTCACTTGATCTCTTGCAGTAAAGAAAGGGAGGGGGAATGAAAAAGAAGAAAGAAGGAGGGAAGTTCACTTCCGTAAAGGGCTTGCTTTGCTTACTGTGGCATTACTGCAATGGATGGTAGCACTCAAGTAAAATGAGGAAGAAATCTTTATATTGTCAGCTAGAACTCAAAGGATTGATTAATTTCTGCAACATAGCTTGCATACGTCTCTGCATCCGTGCTCAAAATGGGTAAAAACATTATGACATTTTGTTCAGGTTTACCTTTATGACATGAAATACACAATTTCTGCTTTGGGCTGGAATGCTGTCCAGCTTCCTTGTCACATTATCTGAATTCTGTGCTGCCACTAAGGGTGAGTTGTTTTGCTGGACTGCACAATTTCAGGGAATAGTGGTAGTTTCTGTTCAAGACCATCAACCATGCCATATTATAGAGTCAATTATCAGGAAAATAAGCTTTCTATCTTGCACTTCTTTCATGAATGCTTAGTCTTGTCCAGATGCAGGGATGTCAGTGAACTGGTTCTTTGATGTAATAAAGCAGGCATGTATTCCTAGACACTTCTAAAAAATGAAGTCTTTTGAAGTTTTATGACAGTTGTAAGCAAAAATTTTTGGCCTGAACACTGCAGTGCTTAATGACATGTGTGCTTGAAATTAGAGTATTGTAAGTTAAAAAAATAATAATTGAAATTATCAGCAGCATATGCAGTGACACAATGTCTATTCCATTGCATTTCATGTGAGACAGATTTATATGTAAGAAATTAATGGAACAGGATTATGTTAGAAACAACAAACAGGATTTCTTTTTCCCTAAATTTTAGAAAAGCCAGTTTTCCAATTTTGAAACCTAGTGTCAAGGTTCTTCTAGTTCTGAAATGTGTTCTTCTATTTTTATGTCTCTTTTGTACCAGCGTGGTAGCACTATATCTCCTGCTTTGAATGATTTTTGAGATTTTTTCTTCCATATCAAAGATGGTGTTTGGTTGCAATTCCTCATTAGTCTCAATTTATTTCTGGATTTGCTTATTCACTTTAATAATACTTCTCAATCATGCCCCATGTTATGTAGAAAATAGCAAGAAACATTCCTTGCTTAATATTAAAGCAGTAATATTTCTAATAATTCTACAAGTGTATTATTTCACTCATCTCCTTCTGCCCCCCGAAGTATCTGACTCTTCTTTTTGTAAAAGGTGCCTCTATGTTCTTGAGGTAGTAAAATTTGCTATCTCTATCACTGCCTTGATTGCTTCAGACTTTTAGTAATGTGTTGTTCTTTCATTTCTCTCTTACTTTCTGCTTTTTAATAGATAAGCATAAGATTAAATTTTAGCATCCTTTAACAGACATATTTGACAAGCACAGAAGTTAATGAGGTAGTAACAAATGTTTTTAATAACTTTTTAACAAAGTATGTACATGGGGTTTTACATCTTGCAAGTTACATTAGACCTGACTTTAATATCATATTTTTAATTAAAAAAGGAAGTTTAATGAAGGTATATTTGTAAGATAGGGAACATTTTCTTTTATGGTGTTTTGTTTTTGTTTCATTAAAAAGTAAATGATCCTACACAGAAGATTCAATAGATAATGAACTCTCAATTATGGCTTGTAATTTGAATAGAAATGGGGAAGTCTGGCATTATGGAGAGATTGCATCCAAAGGTATGACAGTCAGGACTAGTCTGTACTTGGTTCACTAAAATGTAAGTAGTTACCCTTAATTATTTTCTAGTTAAAAGAAAAAAGCCTCACAACTAAACAAAGTCCCTACTTTTTCATACTAATCTGCTTGAGAATTTATTATTGAAAAAAACCCCTTTGTGCTCACTAAAATACTGCCTTTTAGATGATTTTTGTTTCTTTAATAGTATTTAGTACTAGTGAGCATTGTTTCACATTGAAATACAGAGAATTTCAGTGGCATGCTTTTTTTCATACTCTTAAGAAAACAATGAACATTTACTTTGCATAAAATAGCAACAGCTGGATAGACAAAATGGTATGCTATAGTGAAAAGAGAAATAATTTTTTTGTCAGAATGCAAATAAGAAAACTTAGATTGATTTTTTTGTTCCTTGATTTGACCACCATCATATAGATGACATATGGGTTTACACTGATGGGAGAATTTAAATATAGATCTATTGGAGAATTAATAAGAAAAATGTATAATGTAATTTTTATAATTTTTGGAATATTTAGTGTTGGCTCTTTCTATTTCTAGGAGAAACTGATGGGATGCTAATTTTAATAAAGGATTCAACTTGCTTTGTTTACTGTGTTTGACAGAGGATGAAAACAAGAAACTAACCCCACTTTCACTCAGTGATTTTTATGTTGCTGTTATTGCTTTTTTTCTTACAGTTCCACAACTGCGAAAACAACTTTTAAAGTCAGTTTTCTTACTGTCCTGTACTGCAACATTTTTGTTGGGTGGAACATTAAATAGTGTCCTCAATTCAAAGAAATATCACTGAAAAGACTTATTTGGTTTAATGGATAAACCTTGTAAACCAGCAAACAGCTTATAAATAATGTACTAATAATGGGCTAGTGAAAATTTAATTTAGAAAATTAATCTAATCAGCATTCCAGTGCTTAAAAATGTGAAATAGTTGAATAGGAGTCCAACCTAGTACTGATATTGCAGAAGATAATATGGGACAGGACTGAAAAAGTTGCTAGAAATTATTAGAAAAATCTTCAGAAGAAATTCTTTTCCAAAATCTTGTAGTGTGTTGTTGTAACCAATTAATTTTTATTGTTTTAGGTGTATGCACATTTCAGTCTTTTTTGAAGTTGAATAGAATAGCATCTTGTCACATAGTGTATTTTCTTAAAAACCAAGTTCTACCACAGGGGAAAAGTTAATGAGAAGTTTCTGAAGCTGGTAAGCTCATGACCAGAGGCTGTTAAATGTGGTCTTGTCTTGTTCTTGCTCATGGAGCATGCAGATTCTATCAGGGAAAGTGTGTCTTCAGTTACCCTGTTTATCAGACTATCAGGATTTGATTTCTCCTACATGTATGGGTTCATATATCTGGATCAATTAACTGAATGATCTAATAGTGGGAAAACCCCCCCAGTATTCACCACCCTTGCCTAGTGTTGACTAGAGTTGTGGTGGTTACCACATATTAGTTAAAAAAGGAGTAAAAAGAGGGGTTATTTTGTGAACTGTCAGCCCTCAAAAAGGAGAACTATATGTTTTTATATGTAAGGACTTAATGTGACAGCAAAGCTTTTGGACTTTTTTCCCCAACGTGCATTAATGTTCGTCTCTGTCACTTTCTGTCAGCTGGCTGTTCATTCTGCATATCCACTTAAGAGTTAAACAATGCTAAATGATAATAAAACCCCAATTTAATTAGGTAAACTATTGGCTGTAACAAATTGTCCTTCAAACTGCTTGGTTACGTCTACATTTCACGTAGGCTGCAGGAATATTTGGTTTAAAAAGAGGATGTGTTTTTATTTTTCCTTCTAGAGCCACTGAATTTTTTCCCCTCTGTAGTTTGACTTTTTTTTTGGTTTGGGTTACCTGAGGTAATTCTTGAGACATTTAAGGTCCAAATATAGAATGGCCACAATAGAATTCCAAATGAAAGCTTTGAGTGTGTTCCTACATGTTTTATTTATCAGCTTCTCAATTTAGGGTCACATGTTTTGGATTCCAGCTAGTCAAATTTTTAGCAGTCTTTAAGGATGTAAAATAACATACAAAGCTCTTGCATTTAGGCATTCTTACAGTAGATATTCTCAGGTATGATAATTGAAAAGCAAAATGTGATTTTTCCGAAGCTACCTTCAGATAGACCTTCTGACATACAAGACTGGTTCTCTTGGATGTAGACCCCGCTTCCAGATGACAATGATCAGTGAGGTATATCCTTCTTGGCCCAGGTAGTTTTAGGCAAACAGTGTAAAGTACACTCTAGAGCTCTTATGCTCCTGTTGAGAGCTGTTCACATTGATTTAGCTTGGGAAGGGTTGGAGTTTGCATAGCCTGTCAAGTTTGGATCATTTAAGCTGACTGCAATAACCTCCCATACAAGATTCTGACCTTGCAGCCACAGTATCAACCAAGACTATCATTTTCTTGTAATTCTGCTTATAATAGTTCAAGTATGTTTTGGTAGCATCTAGAAAATAAGCTGTGATTGAGGATCCTGCTGTACTTGTATAAACACAGAAGAATAACTCCTTTGTGAAAGAGCTTCCAGTTTGTCAGAAAAGAAAATGGATGGTGGGACATGGAGACCCAGCAGTGTTTGCTCCATGGTTGGTGTATTGTGACAGTGCAGAAAAAAGTAGTGTTAAAAGCTTGATTAATATGACATGAACAAGAAATATTTGTGGCTGCCTTTGGAAGTTAATGGGAAAGCTGGGTGTCTCCAGTCTAATAATCCTCCTGCACTATCTACCTGCAGCAGTGGAAGTGGAGGAGTTTGAAGCAAGAGTTCTCTTTATTAGGATTATTAGAAATTCTCATAAAATGAGAACAGCACAACTTTACAGACACAATTTAAATTGAAATAACTATTTGAAAACCTGTTATAGACTAGTCCTTGCACAAAGAATGTATTAGTTTAGCAAAACTTATTTCAGTTAACCTGGCATGACTTCAATAACCAGATTCCACTGGAATTGCGTGCGTTCTGCTAACCCTGTATCTGTGGTTCATGGTTGCCGACTAAACATAGTTTTCTAGTTATAAAATATTTTAAATAAATATAATTGGCATTATTGTCTATGTTTTAACTAGTATGTGTTTTGCAAAATACAGAGCAAAGTAGCTGTGCTGTTGTAAATGGGCATCCTCTTCCTTTATTTCCATTTTCAAATCATTTTTTCCTTCAGTGTGTATCCTTGAATGAAAACTCATGAAAGTATCTGATGAAAAACTTCAGTTAAAATACCTGTTTTATTTAAAAATACCTATCTTTTTTTCCCTCTGCTTTTACCAAGTGTAGAGGTGTGACAGCTTTGGAGAGTTAAGACAATTCAGAGATATCCAAAGTCTTATGTGATGTGAAATAAAGAACTAAATTACACAGCCTTGAAATATGACAAGGCAGACTTTGTTCTACTGCAATAAGGTAAATTTTAAAAATAAAACTCCCCAGAATACAATAATTTTATTCTTAGCTAAGAGATTGCATTATTAACTGGTAATTTAAATTTTTTACTGAGAAGTTCAATAAACAGCCTGAGCTTTCATATGGTGCTGAAAATAAGCTGCTTCATGAAGAGGCCAACTGTAGTTTGTGAGACTTTTTCCTACTGCACACATTTTTTACTTGAGTGCTTTTATCTCTTTCTTACACACATCTTTGGTGAAAATCATCCCCATTGTTGGATCATGGTGGCATCTTTGTTTTGGCTACTGTTCTTGAGCTAATGTAGGTCTTTTCTGGGAAGTGCAGCACTAATCTCCCGATGTGAAATACACTTTTGCTGCTTTGGAGACATGACAGAGTTCAATCAAGATTGCTAATGATTTTTGTTCCAATGGTACATGAGAGTATGTTAAGACAAGAGATCTCCAAAATGTGCCATGAACGCAAGGAAGTGGGAGAAAAAAAGAAAAGTATTAACATCTCTGAAATATGGTAGAGAAAATAAAACCTTTATTCAAATCCACATACATCTAAAGGAACAGAGTAGCAATCCATCTTCATGATGTCAGGAAGGTTGGGAAATACTGCAGAGCTAGTAGTAATGAGCTGAACTCACAGCATCTGTCTTCTTATATCCATTTCCCTCTGCCAGTTAAAGGATGAGGAGCCCTAAAAGAATTAATTTACAACCACTGTTTTTAATTTTGAGCTATTGTGTTTTCTGCTTCTCACATGAGAACCTAATGAACTGCAACATGCAGATCGCAGTTTTGCTCATTAAATTTTAGGAATGTTCATTTCTTATAAGTATATGTATTTATAATAAGTGGTTCATGTTTATAATACGATACAGTACCATGCTCAATATAATATTATAAGGCAACATGGATGTGAGAAGTTTATATCTCAGAAATACAAAAATATGTTTGAGTGTCTTCTAAGGATGCAACAGCTTTGTTAGGAAAAGTAGTCAGGAATGTATTTGCTGTTGAAATCAGTGGAATTGGAGCACATACCAAAAAGGTACACATATTTTTAATTAAAAAAAAAAAAAAAGGTGGTGGTGGTGGTGGTCCATGCTTCATTCCTGAAAAACTTCTATCTGCATTATGCTTAAGTATTATGCTTTTATGTCTGTGGGTGTATTTGGAGACATTAGCATATAAATATGTGGTGAATATCTTTTTTCAGAAGGGATGTATTTCTGAGTATTATACAGGTGCAGGAAGGTTACAACTGTTACTACATTTATTTATAAGGCTTATGTACTATGTCCTATAATTTCTTTTGTAAGTGTATGAATACACTTGTTTGAAGGAACAAGGAAAGACATTTTCCCCATGTGTTATTTCTTTTTGCTGATTTTGGTATTTTTAAACATTTACTAGAGTTACGAAGGGTGCTTTGGTTGTGATTGCAGCAAAGGTAAGGAACCAACAGATTTCTGGATCAAGTTAATGAGTTAGCTGAGGTTAATTGCTGCAGTCTAATATGCTGACAGTGGATTCTGGTAGGATTTTTAACAATATTTATGGCAGTTATAAATTTCAGTGTGAGATGCAGAAACACCACTGTCTTATTTAAACCTACTTTTCTTCCTCAAGAACCTTGAAGTTGTTACAGTCCACAGTTTTTGAGAGGTTTCATACTTCTAGAAACATAATTAGGGAAAAATTGCTTCTTGGTCACAGAGAGTAAAAATTACATTATTTTATTAAAATGAAATTTTTGAAAGGTCATTTTTCTGGACCAATGTTTTATATCTGTCAGTTACAAGCAGTAGCCATATCTAGAACAATTTGTCTAGGATTTTTTTTCTAGAAAAAAGTTATCTATAGACCATGTTATGAAACCACTGCTTCCGTATGACACATGCAATTTCAACTGAACTGTGTTTTTTGTGGCCCCGCTTACTAAGCAAACAGCTTATAAGTGGAAGAATATAAGATAAAGCTGATAAAATTAATCTAATTTGATATCTTTTTGAGGCACAAAAGCTTGGTTTTCAATGTTTTATGACAGCACACATGTAGATGACATTTGTATTATATGGTATAAGGCTATGAAGCAAAATCCATGTTGTTGCCTGTTTTAGCTGAAGTTTGATGTTTTTAGGTTGTTGCTGTCAGTACTGTTTTGTTCTGAAACAGTGAACATGTTAAAATATCCTTCAAGTAATTTTTTTTCTTTTAACCCCAGTTATGACCCTTAAGCATGGATTATAGACAGGGCTAAGAGTTATGTCTGAGTCAACATTAAATGACAAAAATCCTGCTATTTTATTTTATCTACTGATAACTCTAAGTATTTTGACATGAGGGAGCTTTGTGACAGCTTCTGAATGGAAATGCATAAAATTGGAGACTTTATTGTCAGGTGTAGCCAATTTACATTGATGCACAAATAAGAAGTCTCATGTTTATAGACAAGTATTGGAGGTAATCTAAGAAATTCTGACAAATTTTTGCTGTCAAAGCCCTGGAGGTCCATTAGAATCGCCAGTACTGGAAGTTCATAAAATTTGAAGCTGCAAAAGTAAATTCTAAGAATAATGAACAAACCTCTTAAAGCTAAACAAAAAGAATTTGAAATAAGAACAGGAAGATTTTAGAGAGGTTTCATCAGAAGTTTCCTTCACTGAATTACACATGGGGAAAAGTCACCTTTGGGGTGACCTGTAATAGAACTCCTCAGGCTAAAGTTCAGTCACGATGGGGAGAAAATGTAGGCAGCAAGACTGGGTGGTTTTGGCATCATAAACACTTGAAGACCAGCACGTCTGATGCACCTACGAAAGTAGTTCATGCACAATGCAGGTCTCAAGGGCACTCCAGATTTCAAGAGAATGAGGGAGGATGACTAAACTATTGTCTTCCCAATTTACTTTCAGTTAAAAAGATGAAAGTAATGCTCACGGTAATTTTTTGTGCTCTTGGAGACTGAAAATATTTTTTATTGTGCTCTGCTTGTTCTGCTGATCAATGCTGGCCCACTTGTTAGAGGATATTTGAATGATAATCTAAGATAATTCATTAGATATTTTTTGGATGATGTCTGTGTATGTCCTTTCTAGATTTCTAGGAATTCCATGTTTTTTCCATGACTAGACTCACTCACTAAGTTTTATATGGTGTCTGAAGTATCCTGTCCCGTACTCACAGTGTCAACAGAAGTTACTTTATTTTTCCTTCATTCATTTCCTTCATGAAATTTGTGAGGAATGGTTTTCCTGAATGACTGCCTGGATGGGCAGATAGAGTAACCTCTAATAGGAGGAGTAACCTCTAGGAGAATAAAAGTATCAAGTTGAGATTTTTTTTTTCCCTACATTCTCCTTATTTTTATATAATAGAACTTCACATTTTTACCAACCCCTGTTTTCAAAGCCCTGGTGAGAACAGCACATTTCTGTCTTATTTCAAAGGAACACCTTCCTTCTTGACTTTGAATCTGTAGGCTCTTGCCACAGCTGTGGCTTCAGTTCATCAATTACAGCCAGTTCTGGGTGCTGCAGAATTCTGATAATGAGACTTTGTCATTTTATATAGGTCACCACAAGGACCCAAGAACAGAAATCAGATAAGAGGAAGCAATTGGAAAGAAAATGTGAAAATTCAGTAACCATATCTTTTAACAGGGAGCTAATTGGGTAAAACTTTTAATCCAGAAGTTTTATTAGCAAAGCCTCAGTTATGATTCAGGACATTATACTTTATGGCTTTTCATTTCTGAATGGAGGACATTTTATGATGTTCATGGATTCAGGCACTTTAAAATGCAGATGTTCACTGTTCATGCCAGGTTTTTTCCCAGAATCCAGGTGTAACAAATGGTAGCGAATATTTAATGTTTTTGCAGGGATAATCACTATGCAGAAGGCTACGTGTTGGAAAGGTTATCTTCTTCTCTCCCTCATTTTAAGTGTCTTCCTGTTGACTTGGAGATGTTTTATTTAGTAGCCAAGAGTATCCTGCAGTGTATGAAAAATCTCTGTAGAACCAAGGGGTTTTTGACTAGCAAGTGGACTAGCAGTATCATTAATTTGTAGAGTTTTCTTTGATCTTTGAGAAGTTCCAAAATTATGATGATCCACATAACAGAGGATCCAAATAAAATTCAGCAGGCCCTTAGTAAAATAAGTATTGATGGTAGCACTAAAAGGCCAAGTAAGGCTTGGATTAAACAATGATTTAGCATTAGACAAAGACAAAAAGAGATTTTGAACATAGTCCATAAACTTAGTCTGGTGTAGTTATAACCAGCTGATACACCAACAATAAGAGGGGAATTCTAATATGTGTGTGCTTCTGTTAAAACTCACAATAAAATGTTTGTCTTCATTCATTGGAAAGAAACTGATCTGAAGAAAATGCAAGATTTCAACAAAGGAAACAATGGCATGTGTGCCAATGAATATCAAGTTTTGGATGTAAATGTTGGATGCAGGGGCTCACTATCAAGTCTGTACTTTGTTTTTACCTGTAATTTAAGAATGTGTGCTAACCTGCAATGCTATGTATGACATCTGGTTTATCCTCAGAGAGTTACTGTATCTTCACAGTAAATGTAAATCCACTTCTGTTTATTAAGAAGTAAATATAAAAAAATCTTCTATAATTTTCTGTGTCTTGAAAGATACAAGGGCTCTCAGTAAAAAAAAGAAGTAATTTGACAGTATTTTAAACTGGAATACTTTTTGGGACAGATAGTCAAAAAGGTATAACTTTTTTTTTCATTAATGTGTAAAGTTCTCTTAATCAGTGTGGAATTTGCTATTGTTCCATCTTATGTATGAGAAATACTTAGAAAAGTTAGGCTGCGTTTTCTTTAAAAGGAAATTGATAAGTGTAAGCTTTACATTTCAAGGAGGAAGCTACAATTGTGCCTAAATGTTGCTATACACATTCAAAATTAATCAATATGTAATTGTGCAGTTATAACAAGTGCATAGAAAGCTACGTATTTCCACAAATACACACTTTAAGAATTTAGCTTTGAGTGGTAGAAGAGTGGGGAGAGCAGGGAGTTGTTGTGGCTAAAATAGGACCAATTTGGTGACCTGCGGTGGATGCAGTCTGAAATGAAGATTTTTGAACCCAAGAATGAGTTACAGAAGCCTTTGCCTGAGAGTGACTTGTTCTCTAATTATCAGGACACACTGTTATGTATTCCATCAGAATCAGAGGATTGTGAAAGGAGTAAATTCCTGTTTAGTTAAACAAGCACTGCAGTGAAATGTGATATTCTCCCATTTTATCAAGGTGGGAAGGGAGGGTGGATTCATTAGGTCAGAAAGGGAGCAATGAATGCAGCTGATGCAGTAAAAGGTCAAGTGTAAGATAGAAATATCTCATCCTGAAGTTACGTTTCAATCACTCTTGCACTTGGACGAGCAGAGAGAGCACATCTGACATGTGTGTGATTCACCACTTTTTTTTTTCTTTTCTTGCATAAAGATAAAACCACATTTCTAAAACTGCTAAGCAGACTGTAAGTTGTAAGACTATGAGAGCCTTTAGAGTTTGGACCAACACTAAATCACAGAAATGTGGCCCATTTCTAACAGTCTCAGGCTAAGGGGATCTTTTTTGAATGTCATCTACATAAAGAGAAGATATTTTACTTTGTATTATATAAAAGTAGAGAGGCTATTGCACCATGGATCTTAGATAGGGTATTTTTCTCTAATGTAACACCTTCCCCTGCCCCCACAACTTGCTATGTACTGTGTTATTATTTTGGAAATCAGTAGAATGGTGCTTCTATCAGAATGGAGACTCTAAAATACATTGCAGTAAGAAATAGCAAAACCAGGAAAATGTCTGATACATTTTTGAAACCACAATTTTCAAGGCAGGTGACAGTAACAAACCTTGAACAAAATGATCTGTGAAACATTTTATTTGGTAGAAAGTGCAATCTTTTTGGTTCTAACTAGGCTGTTCATTTAGCATTTATGCAAATAATTTATATTTTAACTGTTTCTCTTTCAAATTTTGCTTTTCCTCTCAAATGTTTTTTTGACAACAACCTTAGTTGCTGTCTTTCAGTTTATTTACTCCTAACCCGCCCATCTCTAATGCAATTTCATGATGCCCATGCTCACTATCTGGAGCTTGGCTTTTGGCCTGTGGGTAAGTATTGATTGTAAGAAAAATTAAGGCTGATGTCCTGTTTGGTTCAGTTTTCCACTGCAGAGATCAGAGAATCTGCAGCATTGAGTAGTGTGCAAACTGATACATTTAAATTTCTGTGATTCTGTGATTTACCAGGTGTTTTTCCTTTTTCATATCAATTTTGGGAGACTGTATTTAAGAATGTGAGACGTATTTACTAGGATTTCTTTCCTCAGCCTCAGGGGTGTTGTTTGCATTGTTAGGTCATTTCTGTACTGCTGCCTGCTGTGGGGTATAACTTGTCATATTGTGACAAGTTATGGAGAAAAGACTTGATGCTAAATCAAGAGAATTTCTGTCATCTAGTTATGCATGTGCTTGAATATTAACAATGTAGGTGTCATGCATTGCTTCAGTTGTAAGGTGTCAGTATTTCTTATAGAATATAAACTCTGCTGTCTTGTCACATCATTAAGTATCTTACCACTTGCTTTGTCAATAAAGAGATTATTCTGTCTCAGGATGTGATTGTTTTTTATAGTTCTTAATTAGCAACTTTAGTTCAGTTTCAATAGAAAAATATTTGATAGTAGTTGGGTGGGGTTTGTAAATAAAACTGACACATTTTGTTAGGTGAGTTTGAGATAGATGGAAAATGCTGACAAGCTAATGATTGTGTCTAATAGAACCATTCAAAGGAAGAATTATATAATTTGTGGGACGTACTCATACGTAATATGGAGGGTAAGTATTTTTTGGCAAGGGCCCTTTATGAGAAATAAAAATTACAAGAAGAAAATGTTGAAGTATGCTTTGGGAGCAGAACAGGTTTATAAGATTAGTGTAAAAAATGTTCAGTGGATTTGCTGCTCTGGGGTAGTAAATCTTAGCCATAGGAAGACTGATGAAGGTACAGAATGTGTCTACTGGGATGGAGATAAAAAGATAATTTTATTTTGGCAAATATTTCTATAATAAGCAGAGCAGGTAAGTAGGTGAAATAGATGTGGTAGCTTTTATTTTTAAAAAAAGAGAGAAAGAGAAGAAAAGAATGTATGATAATGCTTTGTTTTGCAAGATCTTTGCAATTTGAAATCTAATAAGGGTTAGTGATGAAGAGCCATAATAAATCAGCAGGCATAATTTTCTACTTAAATAAAGGAATAAGTACAGTTGCAGTAGGGTATATCCTAAATTGTGAATGTAAGTCCAATTTCAGCACTCCAGAGTACATTTTTAGTTCCAAACTGATTGTATTGTGGGACAAGAAAATATGGCTAGTTACCAGCATATGGAAAGTTATTGTAAAGGAAACAGAGTAATTATTGTAGGCATTTTACCAGATGGTTTGTCATCTAAAAACAGCATTGCTTTGCTTTGCTTTTATTTTTCTGTCTTTGCAATCAAAGTGTGAGCAGAAGGAATGTACCCTAAAGAAATTTAGGATGAAATGGTGCCATGCTTCAATCTGCTTGTAATACCAGCCTTTCAGTTTTCAAATATTTATCTGGCAGAATTCTACATGTTTGTGGTGGAAAATAGCTTTATTTTTTATGTGCTAGATACCACAGCAAGGGGCCACAGGCACACCTAGAGCACTACTTGCTGTCAGTCTCCTGGCTTTTGAGGGAGGAGGTTTCTGTGGTTTGTTGTTCAGTTAATACCGCCAATTTTTTTAGTTGAATTTCAGACATAAATTACATTGACTCTGTTCCACATAAGACTAAAATTACAATGCAAAGAAGTCATAATTCAGGTTGCTCCTTTCCTTTTTATCAAGATTCAAATCCCATTTGAGGTCATAAATTAAAATGAAATGGCTCATTATTTTCTTCTTACTTGACATTTTTGTGTGCAAGAAATTATTCTTGAATGTCTTCATCAAATATGTAGTCTGTTCAAGTAATGGATAATAGAAAAGTAACAGAAGTGTGACGAATCAAGCTGGAAATATATTGGCAAAACGATGTCACAAAGCTTGTGCATGAGCCACCTGCTCTTTCCTTACCTTTCAATCTGTTTCCAAATTCAAGACTAGTTTACAAGACCAAGAAGATCCCTCAAAACTTCTCTGACTTATAAGCTTCTCTTCACTCCCTGAATCTATTCAGGGCCAGTGTGACTGGACTGACATTTAATCTGAATGTACATAGTCACTAAATTCCAGTAAAATTGTCATGGGCAATAGTTCATTCCTGGTAAGGTATTTTTTGAACTGAAATAGAAGTAAAGCCATTGGAGAAAGGACAGCTTTAGGCATAATTAAGTTTATAATTTGTTTATATTTTGTGGATACCTGTGTTTTAAATGTATTCATTCTGGCTAATTATTTGTGCAGAAGTTGATACTGTGATTTAAACAATCCTTTTTACTGCATGTGTTGTCTTAGACTTTCTCATGGTTTGTCCCTTTGTTCCACTTGATATGGCAAAAGCAGATAGTGAAGCAGAATTCAGTCTTGCTGAAAGCACTAATGAGCAAAATTTTTTATCTAATTATCTGATTTAAATGGGAATTTAAAGTTTCATTTATTCTTCTTTGTTTTTGCTGTCACAGGAAGACAGTGATTTGGCAGAGGAGACCATAAGAATAAAAGTCACATCTTATGTACAGTATCTCTCCATCCTTTAGGCTTTCAGGGTAATTTCAGCAGTATTTCACAAATCTGGATTTCTTTCTTTCAGAGATTAAGACCCTGAGGATTTAATGTGTATCTGGTTGTAAAAGTCTTTTTCTCCTGAGACCACAAATGGTATTTTGCTTCTGTCTTGCTCTCTCTCTTTTTTTTTTTTTTTTTAATATATATTTGGCCCCGGAATTCATGGTGTTATTGATAGAGGGTGCATATGAAGATCAGTTATCAAAAATTGACTGGCGTTTCTCTGAATCAAATGCAGGAATGTTAGGATAATGAATTGTTTACTGCCAGGAGATATTGATCCTTCCACATGAGCTTATAATTAACCAACAAGGAAGGGAGGGAAAATTGTATGGATTTGGTGAACTAGCAAAGCGGACTCTAAGGTTGTAAAGGAGGGATACATTTTTTAGTGGTTTTTGAAGAGGAGAGTGGATTTTTCAAGCCTACATCTAAGAAAGCTTCTGGACTGACTTGTAACCCAAGTATCCCAGTGTAGGCTGCACAGTGGAATAGGGATTTTGTTCACATATTGTTGATTTTTCACCCACTGTACTTTTCATTCATTTTCACCTAGAAAAGTGGGAGCATGTATGAAATCTCAGTGTCTGAGTGCTAGTTTACTTCATTGTCAGAGGTAAATGATGAACTAAAGAAGTCCACAATGAAATTTCCTTTGAGGATACATCACAGAATATCCTGATTTGGGAGGGACTCACTATGAGAGAGTTTCTCCTGAAACAAGTGCATGGATGTTTGGATGATGATACCCTCCAAATAGGAGATTAAAGAGATGTTGGGGATGTCTGTGAATGGGTGCTTAAAATTTGAACCTGGAGAGACAACTGTAAAACTGGAGTGAGCAAATGAAATGCTGCAGAAACCCTGACTTCATTAGGAAGTTCAGCATATTTGTGAATACCCATCAGAACTGCACAGAAGGTATCAAGAGTTCTTGACAGCTTAATTCCTAATACCTATTAGGCAGGGTAATGGTATTTTGTAGAATATTTTTTTGATTCTCTAATTCTGAATCTTATTTTGAATTTGCAACTTATACCTCTTTACTGAAGGATGCAACTATGCATAAATGTCCACTGCTCATTAAAGGCTCAGTTCCAACGTATGTTTGATCATCAACAGCAGTCTCTAAGGGTGTAATTGCAGTAGATTTCCCATGGTGGTACTGAAATAATATTTTATTTTAGCATTTATAGAGAACTTACAGAAAATTTGATCAAGAAGAAATAGTAGTATGATGGAAAATTTCACAAGAACGTTTTTTCAAAGGTGAGCAACAGCCTGATTTTTCCAGAACAAGAGAGAAATGGGACTATATTATTATCAGATTGTTTCTGTTCCAAAATATAGGTCTCAGTAGTTCTAAAAATTCTTTCTACTGTGTGCCCTGCAATAGATGGATTTTTGTATTCCTTCTACATATTTCCTTAGTCAGTAAAAGTAAAAATGGAAAGCTTATATGATACACATGCATAAATAACATTTTTGGCTTTAACACTTTAAAATTTAGAATTTTACCTGTTTTTCTCTTTAGACCATAATTTCAAAAAGTAGTGCATTAGCATTCTAAGTATTTTGCAGCTGAATGCTTCAAGAATGCATCTGCAGGGGGAGATTTCAGGTTAAAGATACAGGACCAAGTCCAGCACGTATAGCTGACTCATTTTTTAAATGTTTGCATATTCTTGTGTAAATTACTTGTATTCTTTGTCCTTGCAATACAAATCTATTTTTGGGGGGTAAAAACTTTAGCACTAGCCATATCTCTCCCTTTTTAAATCTGTAACTAAGCGTCTTGTTGCAATTTTGGAAAGAATCCTGAGCCCATGATTCATCATCTGAAAATATTAGAAAATCAAGCTGACTCCGTGACTAGACATTTTGATTAATTAATACTTCTTTCTTTTGTATTGTCAAAATATGTTTATGTCTGTCCTGGTCAACTTCTCATAGCTTCTTTTGTTCTTGCTCTAGACTCTCTCTGCCAGTATTTATTTCCTAATGTATTTCAGAGTTGTCCCCTTTCTACATTAACTAAGAAATTACTTGACAAAAGAACTTTTATTTAGATTTTAAAAAACACCCTTGTTTCCCAGAAAGATATTTTAATTGGTTCTTTAATTTAAAAATAATTTTCACAATGCAAAAGACAAGTAAATTAATGGGGAGAGATTTGCCAGTATTAATACCTAATCACATAGTGGTTTTCAGGCTTTTTTGACTTTCAGTGGAATCTTGAAGGAATATTCTAACTCTGAAAGGTCTTCTGAATGGAAAGAAGCAAACCAGAAAGACAATTGAAGAGAAAATAATTTCCTTGATCTTTCTTTTTGTTCTCTATATTTTTGTTTTCCTTTTAACTACTTAATGAAAAAATTTTTGAACCAGCTAACACTGAGAGAACAAGGACTAATGACAAAGTTTATACTACAATTAGATCATGTTGTGTTCTACCATTTTGCAAATACAGCATTAAGAATCTACTCCATTGCACTTTCTATCCTCAGAGGGAATGGCAGTGGTATAGTGTTTTAAAATGTCATGTAACCTGACAGAATAAGATGTGTAGGACATGGCACAGCAGGGATTTAATGAGCCATTTTTTTTGTCCATCACCAGAAGTTTCCTGCAAGGCATGCCCATAGGAATGGTTTAAAATTGTTACTTTCCCCCCCCGCTATTTTTCCTCTCTTTTTGAAGAAGTTTGTTGTAGTATAAATGTATTTTCTGAAGATCAAGGACAAAATACTGATGCAAGACGTGTATGTGTAATTTTCAAAAATTTTTCTTTTAAATTGACATTTTTCAAAAGATGCCATCTCATCCTGTGATGTAAATACATGGAATGTACAAATTGAATTCTGTGTCCAGTTGGCTGGGCTCCCAGTGATACAGATATTGTGCAAATGTACTATACTCTTTCCCTATTTGTAGACTTGGTGTCTGGCTGCCTCTTCAAATGTTTCCTAAATCACCATCTTTCCGTACAGTTACAAGAGGAAAAGTAGCATTTTTAATATTGTGACTAACACTTATATCAGAGCTAAGCCTTATGAGCGCCAGAATACAAGTGCCTCACTAATGCATGTGATGTGGAGGCAATATACTGGCTGATAACCCCAGAAATAACCTTGAATTCTTTTATAGTACCAGGAAATATTCCCTTGAATTCTTGTAGATGTTTCAAAAAGAGAGAAATGCTTTGGCCCCTAAAAACCTCATAATCCGGAGGAAAATAATATCAATAAACACTTCTCCTTACCTCTGGAGTGCTCTCAGACACTCTTGTGTGTCTTGCTATCTATTATACCATAAATTGATATAGGAGAGTGCCTTTCAAAAGCCCTGATGTTTGCCATCAAAAATGAATGTTTTGTTATAAGAATTAATGGAATCCTGAAAAAAAAGTACACAGAAAACTATTAATAATGCAAGCATACATGTAAGACCCTAAGAGATGAAATGCTGCTGGGGTGATCTGCAGCAAACAGCACTCTCCTGCTCTTGCCTTTGTATTCCAGACAAAGCTTCCCAGCATGGCTGTGATGGGACGTGGGAGTCCTTGCCCCCACGGCTCCCGTGGGTCACTGCTGCCGTCCGTGTGTGCAGGGCAGTGGCAGAACCTCCGGGGCTCTGTGTCCAAACCAGTCGAGGCAATTTCTCTTTGAATACAGTGAGAGCCGTGGTCATATAGTAAGGAAACGAGGTACAGTGGCAAAACAGAGGAGAATTGGTGTAAAAGGTGCTTTTAATATTTTGATTACTATGATGAAAGGACCAGAGAAAAAAAGCAGAAAAGTGTCACTATGCCAGTATAGAAATCCAAGGCATACCCACATCTCTGGTATTCTCCACATCAAAAAGGGACCGTGAATGATAACACTGTGAATGAAACAGCTTCTGCATATCTCAGACTTTTCTGGTTCACCTCTTTTTCAAACACAGTTGTGATAGAAGTCTCTAAAACCATAAGTGGTTTGAAGAAGAGCAACACTTTTGCTAAATATCACAGGATATGGGGTAGGGACATATAATAAAATTACCCAATTTTAATCACACAGAAGACCTACTGTTTAGTTCTTAGTATTGCTGAGTCCAGAAAATTATGAATCTAATTCATAGCATCAAATCATGAAGGGATAAATTAGCATTGGTATTATTAGCTAAAACACCAGACTTGAAGTCATTCAAAGAGAGTAATAATGGATTTTGAGATGTAAATAATATGGGGGGTGACCTGTGACAAAAGTTTTAACTTGTCTGGGTACAGACTAATTCATGAGGGTAAACCATTAAAAGAGAAATTTGTTTAAGTGACAGAAATTGTAGAATGGTGTCATTTAAAACTCACTTTAGTTTCTAGAGTTTGTAGTGGACAGCAAAATGACAGCTTGCACACAATACAATCAATATAGTTTGATGACAGATATAAAGTCATTTGATATATGACCTCAGAACAAAATTTATAGGAGAGCTTATTTAGGTCACAGCCCTGCTTTCTACAGTGCTGCAAAAACAGGCTGTACAGTATTGTGTCTGATTTTGTAGATTCCAGTGTTTAGATAAGCTGAAAGAGAGACTTAAGCAAAAGAAACCCTATAATGATTTATTCCCTAAAGGAACAAGGCCCCTTCATTTGTGCCCTTTCATCTAGAGGGGGCACAAATTCTGTCATTTCTTTCAGGAACTGTTCATTAATATTGTAATACGTTTGGTAAAAGCTATGATCTTTAGGGCAGATTTAAAATGATAGATGATGAGTTTATTGCTGGGCTGAAACTTGGCTCACTTTAGCATTTCTACCACATATATTTCATCATGTGGAACAATGAGTACGCATGGCATGCTGCAGATACCAGTGAGAACTTCTTATAACAAGCAAGTTTCTGTTTGATATGTCTGATGTGACTGTAAAGACACTGAGAGGTAATTAACCTATTTACAATGCCAGTCTTCCTGCAACTTGCTTCAGGAGACCTGAGATTGCATACAACTGTCCCAGAGAGGTAGGCTATATGCCAAGTTTTTATTTCCCTAGACCTAGAGATTTGAGAGGTAGTTTCCTTTTTGAACTGAAGAACATTCCTCTGCACTGAAGAAATGAAAAGTCTATGTATATAACCAGAAGTTGTGAGAGTGATTGAGTAGCTGAAATGAAAATAAGGAAAACCTGACATTAGGAAAACTGTGTTGACATAGCAAGATAAACCCCTGAGCAATTGTTACGGGATGGCATGGGAAAAGTGAGAATCCAGTTTTAATACCAATTTTAGAAGGTCCTTTGGACCACAAAATAAATTTGGTTTCAAAAAATTAACCCCAAGAATATTCTACTGACTGGCCAAAACTGCTATTTCAGATGAGGCTAAAAGAAGCAGTGCCTATCACCACTGAATGTGAAGACTTATTTTATGCATCTGAAGATTGGCTTGTTCTCAAGGTTCAGGCATATGCTGCTGTTTTCATACCTCAGCAAGTTGTTGTGTGTTAGGTGCCATGAAGTAACGGAGTTCACCCAGCCTGTCCTAAAATGTGAGGTACAACGCTGGAGTTGGAAGTGCTTTCACAGACACAGAGTGTGACAATGGGAATGAGTGTCAACATGAGTGAGTGATGGTGTTTGAGCAAGGAGGAGCAGAGAAATGTTGGGCTTCTATCTCTGTCCCAACATTGTTCAAATATTTAATCCAATTACTTCTTGCAGGAAAGTGATGAATTCTTCAGGGATTAGGAAGTGTGTGTTGACTTGAAACTCTTTGGGCATTGCTCTTTATGTGTGGGCAGGTGCTTTGTCATGAGATAAAGATGCCTCCAACCCTGTCTTAAAGTTAAAAATCATTTTTGACCAGAAAACTGTTAGGCTCCTAATCCAAAAAGGAAGGCTTTGAATCCTTGTCTGCTCTTACAATGAGAGCTGAAGTCAGCTACTTCACACTGGCATCCCTTTGTTCTCTTTTAGATGTCAGATCTGACATTCATGTGAATGTCAGATACACAGTGTTGTTCAAGTGTATTAAGTGTATTAATTAAGTGTATTTAGTACTTGATGTAACCCCCAATAACCATATAAAAGTGTAGCTGGGTCTTGGAATTCTAATCCTGAGTCCAAAGAATTAAAATAAATATACATTAATATATAAAGGAAAGAGTTTTCAAAATAGCAATCAAGGGGAGTAACAGTCCAACAAATGAACCAGAGAGTGTGTGCTGAGACAATGCGTTCATGGTTTGGAGTTGTTTTCATCTTTCTTTCGATATTTCTCCAACTAGACAATATTTTAACTTTGGATCTGGCAGGATGTTTAAGTATGAGAAATAAGCAGAAAATCAGCAGACCACATAGCTGTGATTTAGTGTGTTGTCAGTAGTACTGAATGCAGTGCAGGAAAGTTGGTTGTTTGAAAGTGCTGGAAGGGCCATCTAATGCTCATCTATTTGACTTGGTGCATAAGCGTTTGCTGTTTTATTGATGGTCAAATGCCTCAGCTGGCAAAATGTCTCCTTCTAATGTGTTGTGGCTTGAAATTATAACAACTGTTTCTTTTCAAACTCCCCAAATTTTAACTGCTTTTTTTCATACTTGATTTGGAAAATGTGACATCAATGAACTGCTGGTTATATCGCATCTCTTAGATACCTTCTGGATGTGTTCATCATCTTTTCCTGTTTTCACAGCCTCTTGTGGGCAAAAAGCTATGAGAGTAGACAATTGTCACATCTGCTGAGTTTGTCAGGATTTCACGCAGTGCTGACGGTTCAGCTGCATGGTTTTATGCACAACTACTCCTTCCCTTGTTCTTACAAGAACCATGTGTCTATTTTGCTGTATTTTACCTAGAAAATGTCTGAAGCCTCAGACTTGGGGGTCAAGAAATACCATGAGTGCTTAACTAATGAAGTATTATTTTATGTGAATTTCTGTCTTGAGGTTGATTGAGTTGATACTAAAGAAAATGAGAATGCTGTTGCAGTTCTGTTGCTGAACTTTGTAAGGGTGCTCTGTTTTGTAGGTAATGAAGTATGAGCTTTTGCTGTGCACTTTTTGTCACTTAGAGCACTTACATAGGCTTGATCCTCTATCTGGTTGCTTGTTCATGCAATGAAGGTAAAATTTTGAATTATTTTTGAGTTGTCTAGAAAACTATCAAATCTGGTTTGCTCAATATTTTTAAGGATGGACACACATATAGATGGTGTAAAACTTGGTATTTCTGTAGAGAGAGACTATAGCGCACTGCTGTTTTTGAAACAACTAAAATTTTAGGAATTCAAGATCATCTTACTTTGAGCGGGATAAGTAATTTCCTTAGTTAGTTTTGAAAATTCCAGTAGCAGATTGTTTGGGATGTTTTTTTTCATAAAAATCGTTGAACTGTATTCCTGCCTGTGCTAGTTCTGGTCTCATCATAACTCGGAGTATTCATGGCAGAACTTCAAGATTTTGAAATTATATTATTAGCCTTGGATTAGCCTGTGACTCGTATGGTTAACCTCAAACTTAAATTCATTGGAATACATAAATCTTTTGTTAACAAAAAATTTTGCATGTAAGTTGGAACACTTGTGTATTTTTTAAATTCAATTCTACTTGTCATTTTTTAGCTCAATTAATGACTTCTAGAATAGTATAAGGAAGCATATTTACTTAATTTCAGCTTTTTACTAGTTCATTCTAGAAATAAAAAATGTTATGAATTCTCATATCATTACATTTGTTAATGTCTCATCATAGAAATATTTTATGTGCCCTACTGTGGCTCAAGAAAAATTATTTCTAAAAAGGAAAAACAATATTAAGAATAAAGATACTATTGATCATTCTTTCACTGTGTGATGCTTTAATAATGAAGTTAAAGTGTAAGATCTAAGCAAACAAATGTATTGTGCCATTGTAACAAATGTAATGCTTTGCCTCCAGAATTACCCCCTAGTTTTGCCACCAGTAACGAGAGTCCACATCTAACAATCACACTGTAGGATGCCAACCCTTACTGAGAGTAAAATGTGATGACGCTGTGGTAAAAAACCTCAATGCTTATCTTCACAGATCTGTTGGTACTTCTCAGATCCTTTCTCTTAAGTAGTGACCTATCTTTGGGATGGATATTCTGACTTTGTTTCGTTTTTTTTTAAAAGTGTCTTTGCTGAGTGTGGATGTTGCTGAAAAACATAGTAAGTTGGCTTAGCTTGTCTACTTGGAATGTAATGTTAAATCCTCTATATTCAGACAAATATCAAACAATTTGAATGTCCTTCACAACAGAAGAAAGGCAAATATATATTAAAAAAAAGATTAAAAACAATCTGATGAGAAAAGCTAAGGAAAAAAATAAGGTGCTTCTCAATAATTGTTTATGTACGTGCTGGCATCTGTCAGTTCTCTGTGCTGAGTGTGAAGCACATATTTTCCTTTCATTGAGGGAGAGGGAAAGTGATCTCAATTTACTTTGCAGTTATTTCATGATACCTTGGGGTAACAATATGCCTGAGGATAGGTAGAGCAAAACAGTTGGTGTCTGGTAACTTATTACACAAGGGTAAATCAGCCATTTGCTGGAGCTCAGTTTTTAAAATCTATCATGCTGTTCAAATTTTGCCTTGTTATGTTTGCTGGTTTTTCAAATAGATTTGGGCAGCCATGCTTTGGTTTGCAATTAAACAGACAATTTCTTTAGGCATTTTTTTTCTGCTTCACTGAAGTAAAAAAAATGTTTTATATCCATTTATTACATTCACTGGCAGTTTCATTACTCTGAATATTCAAAACTCATGGAATGTGAATTGCAGCTTGAAAGAAATCCAAAATTCTCATTGTTAATGGTATTTCAAAGAATCATATTCTGAATTATCTGATAAAGGTTGCACTTTATTAGATTTATTGATGACTTTTTTCATGGGTTGGGGCATTGAGTTGAACTGCTAAATGAAAACAGTAAGTGTTTACTTCTAGAAAGAAATTGCTTACATTACATTTTCAGTATGACACAGTTCTTGGCCTTGGCTTTCTAAATCTTGATTAATCCCAATTCTGTCTTGCAGCTTGTAATTAGTTCCTAATAATTGAAGCTGACATAGCTGCCATATTCATGTTTTATGTAATAGATAAATGTTTTGTCCTGCTCACACTTTTTTGAGGGGTGGGAAGGAAAGCCCTGATTGCTCTGGCTTCCTGGACCTCTGTATAAAGCACTTTTTATTCCTTTGTGGCTGCCCATTCTGTTAGGTCCGTGATACCCAGGGCTCAGATTGGTGTAGATCATTGCATATGGGTACTTTGTAGGATGAAATAGCACCGTGATGGCACTTGTTTTCCCTTCTGACAAATTGTGGCTTTCCGGTTCCTGTATGGATCACCTCTGAGCACTGCGGTCACTGCACCTGTCAGGCAGCGTTTCGCTGTGACCTGGTGCTAGTCCCCACACGTGGTAGAAGAATTATGAAGAGTGTCCTTAAACTCATACACAAAGGATATTGCAGGCATCTTTTAGGGAACTGCCATTAAATGGAGATACCTGTGTGATCGTGGTGCTGATTGTGGTTTATTTTGATATCTTCATGTGACAAAAAGCTCTCGTTCATCCTGAATCTCATAATCAGAGTGTGTTAGTCACTTGTTTTATTTGTTATGTTTGATGACAATTGGAAAATTAATGTATTCCTCAAGCCACTTATTTTCAAGCAATCTTGTTATGAGGAAGAATAGTGTCTAAAGACGCAATAACAAGATGGATTTTCTGTCTATTATGGGTTAATTAGAAGAGATAATATAATTTAGGATTTTTTCTTAACTTTAAAGTTTGTTATATATTTCTCTAAACACTTCTGTTCATTTGGAGCAAAGAAGTGTTCTGAAGAAACCAGAACAGCCACAGAAAGAAGCAAAAGAGAAAGAAAGACTAAGAAACAAACCTGAAGAGCCACAGGTTAGATTTAGCCTTGCTCTACAGTGATGTATTTCTTGATTTATTTATTATATGATTATTTATTTGTATTTCAGTGCTGCTTTGAGAGTTCCTATTACATCTGTCTCTGTGGTTCCCATCCTGAAAAATGATTGCTTTCTAACCAGACAGGCAGTGTGAGAAAGGAAGTGTGATCTCCATTTTACAGTTGGGAAGGAGGCAGAGATGGAGTCTGACTGTTTTCAGCACACACAGGATGTCTCTGGGAGAGGCAGAAATTGAACCCAGACATGTTGCTTAAGTCCTACTGAGTCACGAGACAGTCTCTTCTCAAAACAGAAGAAAATGCATGTATTTGATATACTCATCTCAGTGTTTTTTCTGTGGATGCTGTTTAGAAAGTCTGGGGGCTTTTTATTTAAATTCGTCTTTTTTTTTGCCTTTCATTTCATAGTTTGCACTAATATTTAATGTAAGATGGAACTGAATTTACAGCTTCACTATGTGAAGGATTGAATTAGAAAGAATTTAAATAATAGTTTGAACATGATTATAAAATTTTTTCAGAGAGATTACATTTCTAGATAATCTTTATTGTCATTGCTATATAAAAGATTTAAATCTGTTTCCTTCTCTTTTTCATAAATTGATGCATATGCAAAAATAGATGATATTTCAGATGTGCTTAAAAGGAAAAAACTTTTTTCCCCCTACTTTATTAAAAGCAGATAATGGCTTAGACTGCAGGTTTTAATTTTTTTCATTCCAAATTGTTCAGAAGTGGATAATTTTTAATGTACCATGCATATCTTGAAATTGATGTGTCTTATCCTGGTGATGTGTGGTATGGATCTTCCTATGATCTCTTCTGGGAGGGAAGTTTGCTTTGGTATTGGGGAATTTCTTCAGCAGTGTAGGTGCAAAGCCAGTTTTACTTTTATTGATTTAAATTTCTCCTAAGATCTCTCTTTACTAGAACACATGAAGAAACTACCTGTCTAAATCCCAACCACTTAAAGTCACTCTGCATATGTGAGAACATTTTATTCTGTAACTGGAAAAATTATCTCAGGGAGCCATGGAAGAGTTGGAAACTTTGGACTATGTCAGTTTTTAATATCTGGAGACTGTTTCAGAGGTAGTGAGTGCTACTGGACACGTATGCAAACATCAACCTTTGACATCATTGTGGCAGCTTGGCTTTGTTAACAGATTGACTTTCACTATGTAGAATGAATTTAAACAATCTGCTGAATTCTTAATATGAGGACTGGGTTTACTCAGGTGTTTTCCATTTTTTACTGAAGTTGCAAGCTGGTATAATATTGTCTGTGGTTGTAGGCAACAGCAATAAAAACTAACCCAAAAGTTAGTTTTGTTCTCACACATCTAAGAGGAGAATTGCAGGTGGAAGACAGGTTTGGCGTAGTGTTTAGATGCTCATCTGTAGCCTTGGCTTTAGATTTAGGATTCTATTTTTTAAAGCTCTCTGGAGGATGTACCTGGACTGTCTCCAGGTAGAACAAGTAGAACCACTTTGAAGAGAAGGTGAATGAGCATTAAATAACAAATTGGTGTCACCACAAGTAGTACTGGCAGAAAGATCTTGGAGATTTACATCCTGCAGTGTTTTGATAGGCTTATTAACCTTAGGAAACAATTGGACTGGCTGGCAAACGACCCATGTTTGTGTGTGTGATTGTTAAACAAGGGCAGTGTTTATACCATATTCAGTCTGCCTTTGGAAAATTAACTGTGATATGAAGGGCACCTTGGTATGCATCTATCTTAGGATTCTTTTGGAAAAATATTCCAAGGATTACAACTGCCCAGGCATATGGAATAGTAATTGCATGCAAATACATTTTATGCTTTTTAGCTTGGCTTTGTCAGCTGCAACGGCTGGCTGTGCCTATTTAGTCAAGGAATGTATTATAAAAACAGACAGGTTATTAAATAAAGAAATGGGGATGAAAACAAGAGACCTAAATACAAAATATACTTTCTTCATAATGGTTATTGAAATTCTGTACCTAAAAAAAACCTGGGTTTTTTTTTAGTAGTGATCATACTGGTTTATTATTTATCCATGGACTATATGGATACATGTTACTTGCTTCCTCCTTTTCTCTGTGCAAGTCTCTTAAAATACAGTGAACTTCACAAGGAATGGCTAAAAAAGGGATAATTGTGTACTTGCAGTGTACTTATGTTCAGCTCTTAGTTTTGAGATCGAGGATGGGGTTTCATTTGTGAGCTTCAACAGTTTGTTGAAGGTTAAGTCTTGAAATGTTGAGGCTTTTAATTCTGATGTAGCCATGCTGTTGACTCTGTCAAAATGTTTCTCAGATCCCTTGCCTAACCATTGCTGCCACCTTGGTGAGGACTAGAGAAACCACAGAAGCATCACAACCAATACAAATGAATCAATTTTATTTGCTTATCTCTTTTCATCTGCTAATTAAAATGGACTTTCTTTAGTTTAACAACACAAAGGACATTGTTTTTTTTTTGATAGGCTTATTGAAAGACAAATGAGCTTTTGAATTACTAGTAACGAAGGAGCCAGAATGATGAAATTCTATGAAGTCCTTCATAAAACGAAGTTCTGAGAAAGTCCATGGCTGAAGTTCATCTACACTCACCTTTTTTTATTTTTCATCTAAAAAGAACAGTTTTCATTATTTTAACTTCCACTATGTGTGAAGGTTGGGGGTAGTTGCTGAGGCACAAGGTGTTCTTCAGTGTGTGGCAGGGGCAGCACCAAGCAGGGCTTGTCATTAAGCACCTCTGTTTCCAGTCAAACAAGCTCAAAACAGTTTACACAAATAGCCTATATCACACAGCATTTTTTATTACTGTGCTTGTAAAGTGAAAGGATGCATTCACTAATGGAGAAAAAGTGCCCTTTGTGATTGAAAATGTTATTTTTTCTTTCTTGTTACTAGGTTTGCAAATAATAGTCTTACCATTTTAGGTGTGACAGGAACAATTGAATTACTAACAAAAAATGGGTTAATGGGAATTTGGATTTATTGTGAAAGCATGAGTAAAGAGCTTATCCAACAATAGGATATCTGCAGATCTTTGAAACTCAGATCTAGTCCAAGAAACTAGAATATGAAAAAAAAGTTGCAAATAATTTTTGAACTGGGCTTTGTTCACATGTCAACAATTTTTATCTTCAGTACTCTTAAAGGAAAAGGAAATTTCTATGAATATCTCTGGCACTTGGTGGTGGAGCAAGCTTAAAATGTAACTGACAAACCATAGAACAGAACTAGGTTTTGTTCCTTCCTGGAAATTGTTCTTTTCTGTCACTTAAATATTATTTTGTGGAGAAGAGATTTAGAAATTGTTCTTTGAGAACTTAGGTATTCTGTTGATTTGCAGGGGAAAGAGACTTAGGAAAGAGAAAGGAAATAAGCCCTTCTGATCATAAAAATCCATACTTCCTTGATACTTGATATATCAAGTATATATGTAAACTTGCCTTATAGTTGAGTTTTAAAAATGAAGATGAGTCAGAACTTGACCCTGATGTCTAATGTATCACCTTATATGTATGAGATGTGTCCCCATGCAAAGTAAATAAGATTCCAAACTGTAACCAACCACGAGATAAATTAATAGACCATATATTTTGGACTGTCTTCTATGGCCTCTAATCCTTCTACATCAGTCAGTACAAAATCTGACATTCATGAACTGTCTCTAAAATTAACTTTCATAATAATGTTTCCTCTGTTTTCTGTCCCAAAATGTTATAGTCTGGGTATACAAAAACTTCAGCCAAAGCAAAAATTCCAGCTGAGGTCAATAATAGTACTGTTTTATATAAGGAAGTTTAATATTAGGATTTGATGTCTCAGGCACCAGAGCTTTGGATAGATGGAAAGGTAAAATTCCTAGTCTAGACCTAATACTTGTTTTTGACAGGAATGATATATAAAGGTTTGTGTAATTCGTGGGATAATTAAAACAAATGTTTAATAATAAATAACTGTGGTGCTTCAGTGAGAAATATAACAGGAAGCATTGCTTACACAGGGAAGGACAGGAATATTTTACAGAGAAGAACTGGGTAACCTTGAGGACTGGAGCACTTGGGTGAAATTTGCATTTAAAGACTGGAAATGTCTGATTCCAGTAGTGGGTTATCCGTTTGATGTGAAGACAAACCAAGGGAACTGCCTAACTATCTTGGTTGAGCGATGATAGTGAGTCAGCAGTGTGATTTAGCTCTCAGGCAAATACTTTAGTATTATCTAGGAAGCTGTTTCCAGGACAAGCAAAAGAATTGATGCATTTGCAAAAGGCAGTGCTAAACTTCTGAGTCCCATGTGCAAAATGAACACATTTGGAGGGAAGGGCTTGTCCTCCCCAAGTAAACAGGGAAAGTATGGCTAATTTTTCTAGGAGATGAAACTTGAAGAGTTTGTAGATATATTCTTTAAAAGCATTATGGATGTAAAAATCAACATAGAAAAGGGAAGACATTTAACCTGAAAGTCACTGCTGACATAAGAAACTGAGTACAAAATATCTGTAGGTAAAAGGCCTGGCTCTTTTACAATGGAAATTGTGTCCGCAAATAGGATTGTGTGATGTGGTTAACTCTGACCACACAGAGCTGCTTTGTGACCTGGTGGTCTGTACGAGTTCCGTGCCCTGTTCCTATTTCTGTTACTCCCTTAAATTTCAAGATGTCTGTTGTTTTCCCTGGACAGGTTACTTTTTAAAGTCTGTTTCTGAAAGTTCCTGATAATGAATGATGGCCATGCTCCTTTGTGGTGTTTATCTCTTTGCTTGAATGTGGTAATAGTGTATTAGCAAAAATGGTCTGAAGAAAGTAGTTAATATAGATTAATCTGTATTCTTCTTTAATCCTTTGAATTTACCTCCTTGAAGATACATCAAAGATGAGTTTGGTTCATAAGTATGTTTAGAATATAAATACAGTAGGGGGAAAGAATCCTGTTTTATGGTATTTTAAAAACTCAGAAATAAATCCTTTATAATCAGAAATTGACCTATATGATATGTTTTTTCCAGTTTGTTTCAGATCCTTGTGCCAGCAACCCCTGTCACCATGGTAACTGCAGCAGTAGCGGGGATGGCTACCTCTGTGTCTGTGGCGAAGGCTTTGAGGGAACAAACTGTGAGCACTCCTCCCACAGCCTTCCAGCCTCCGAGCAGACTGAGGCCACGTCACCACCACGGCACAGCAGCCCAGTCTCCTCCACCTCGGAACCTGACATTGTTCTTCCTCGCTCCAGAGCCACTGTGACGTTACCTACGTGGCAGCCAAAGGCGGGACAGAAAGTCGTAGATCTGAAATGGGATGAAACAGAGGTGAGAGTGTTCTGTCTAAATGAAAATTCACAGAAAAAAACCTTTAAAGTGTTTTTTTCGGGTTGTCACTTGTACATGATCTCATGTTGTCTACATGAAAAGACTGAAGATATGATTTCTGCCCTGAGTCAATATGCTGGTAAAATTAGGTGCAAAAAAACATTTGTCACATGTTAAGAGTAATGGACTTAAGTTGGCTAGTGTGTTGTATTAGGTATTTCTTTGAAATGGAAGAATATTGTTTCTTCCAGTCTTTTGTATGACTCCATATCTCCAAACATCAAATAAATTTAGGAAAATCTAAAGTTTACAGCAATACCTTTAATATATTTTTTGCTATTTGCAGTTATAATCACTTTTTGCTTTGAAAAATACATGTTCCTGCAGTGTTAAGGAAACATAGTTATTTGAGGATTAAAAGTGGTAGTTAATATATTACAGAATGCACAACTCTAGAGATGAAGTGACAGTGGTGGAAACTTTTAAATGTTTAAACTTTTAAACATTTGTTGTAACTCTTACAAACAAATCTGTCAACAATATCTAGCAAAACTACAACTGTAAAGCACACAACATATGATCCTTAAGAAATGTGATCTTTGCTTTCTACTATGTTGTCCAGTGCTCTATTAGGAATGCTTAAATACCTTGCATGTACTCTAATACCTGCAAAAATTAAAAAAAACTATCAAAGTTAACCAAGTTACTGTTAAAGTAATGATCAACTTAGTACCAAGCACTAGGGATAATGAATCTTCTTGGTGAAGAAATATTTTAGTTTCTGTAGGCAAAGTATTAGAATCTGTGTGACATCTTTTGTTTAATTGAGAAAGGCCTTGTAAAGTAATTTTATTTCAGTTTACCCAGGAATAAAGAGGTAAAATGTCAGTTGTATCTTTTTTGGAAGTGTTTCAATGAGTTTGATTCTCCTGAGGTGTTTTCACACACTACATAATGAGAAAGTGAACAGGCAGGAGTTTAATCCTGGAAAAATAGTATTTTTCATCATTCTTTGCTAGCCCAAATTTGTTGATGTTTTCACTGTAACATTTATTGAAATCAATTTTTTGAAAGTAGAATCAACCAATGTTAAATATACGTTTGGTGTGTTATGACTCCAATTTTATCTGAGGTGTGAGTATTTATAGGGCTGAGCCCCATTTCATTGGGAGGTCTGGTGGACAACATCTGGAGCACAAATTCTTGGAATTCCATCTCCCATGGCTATTATTTTACAGTAGAACATATGCCAGGCACCAAGGATGGAGTTTGGCGAGAGCACTGAAGCAGAAACAAACAATGATGTGCTGGTACTACTTGGTTTAAATGCAGTCTCGTCTCTGCGTGGGTGGTCCATATGTCCTGATCAATTAAGGGCATGCTCTTCCCTGTACCAGATTTCCCTGGTGTGTCTTCCTCAGTCTGTGGACTGGTGTTGTATAAGGAGCATTTCTGCCTGGTTTGCATTTTAGGTAGATTCACTATAAATTTCAGTCAAACAGATCATTCTCAAGTGGGCATTTCAATAGCTGAAATTCATCCTTCTCCCTGTCTTCTGCTACCTAATACAGATGGGTTATCAATTCCACTAACATGGAAATTACTGGTTACCCTATTGCAAAATTGCTTGTGGTGAGATGTTTGTAATATATTGTGACGGTCTTGTATTTTTCACAAGCTCTCTAGAGTGGCATAATTACCTCCTACCTTGCTCTTTGGAAATCACAGCGAGAATAATTATCTGAAAGAAGGAGATTTCAGTTGCTGATTCAAGACATTGTATCTGATCTATATTAAACTGAAGACAGTTGATTTGCTGAAGGTCTGTGTTCCAAAGCCTCTTTGGTGGAGGTTTCCAAAGTAAAAAGTTAGATGTTAACCAAAACACTACCATTTCTCATAGCTGTAAGAATTTTGCAAATCTTGATCCTTTCTTGCTCTCTTAAAAGGAAGAAAATAAAGTAGCTGTAGGTTTTTTATTGCAGAAATCTACTGTTTTGATATTTGTTGAGATTCGGAGGACAGCAAAGACTGATATTATGTTGTTGGTCATTTGTTTATTTTAAATCTTCCAAATTATTCTGTACTGGTAATGAACTAATGTTCTTCAGACTCTTTTGTCTCAGAGGAAGATTTTGCCACCCTTTCCAGGTGAAAGCGCTCACTATCTTGCAAGGATGAAGTTCCCATAGAAACTTTTCTGGGAAGTTTTGGTAACTCAAAAAATGAGCACCTGAGAGAAGTAAACTGCCTAGGAGACACATGGTGTATGCTTATGGTTGGACATGTTTTCTGTATTCCTTGGATACCAAGGATATATTTAGCACTGCTTGCTGGAATGAGCCGTCTCGGTAGTGTCTGCACCAGTAGGCAACATGCAGATGTCTTCAGATGCAGTTTCATTTCTTAGAGTGGTCTTGATATAAGAAATGAATCTTTTCCTGATATGCAGATTAAGGACTAAAAATATAGATCATAGACAAGAATATTTTCTCTTGGTTAATTTCTTTAGTATAATACAAATTTTATCTTTGTGCTCCACTGTTGAAAGATATTTCTTTTTCCTATGTGGGGCAACAGATTCCACTTACAAGAGAGACCCAACTAATAATCCACATTTCCCCAGTTCAATCATCTTTTGTGTTACAGTGTATAAGAGATATATATTAGCCAGTAATGCAATACAAAAGAAACCACCTCATTAATCCAACTCAATCAATGGATTTAACAAAGGTTTCTGTGCCCAAAATCAACCATAAGAATAGCAGTACCATACTCCTATATATGACTTTTCATAATAGGTCTGAAATTCTTTTCAAAGGAAATCAGCAGTATTTTTCACATTTTACAGACTGAGATGCTGAAGCACAGAACAGTAAAGTGATTTGCCAGGTGCGCAGCCAGAAATTAGAATGCTGAGCATGTGAGTCCTAGTCTAACCTTCTATTTATACTGCAATTTTGTGCTCAGATTCAAGGTTTTGGAACTAATGATTGGAGGCTACAATAAACTTCTAATTCCCCTTGTAGTGGGGACAGCATTTGTTTTACATGTGTCCTTAGTCAGTAAATTGTAAGCCTTTAAAAGGAATATGGCTGAGTCGAGTGGAAAATCCTGAAGGAGAGTGTTCCTTCTCTGCAGCAATGGAATATGCTTAAGAAATAATTCTGCTTGAGAGACCTTTGAGTCTTGACTACTTTGTGTTGCTAAACGTTTGTGCATTTTTTTGGTCAAAGTGTGATATAGGTGCAGAAGGAGGAACAGAACAGAATCTGAAGGAAATAGTGGAGGAGAGATCCATTTGAGATTGCTAAATATGGAATAGAAACTCGATCCTTAGAATGACATTTTAGGGAAGTCTGTGACATGGAAATGGGTGAAGGCTGGAATGTATATGCTTGCCCTTTTCTTATCCTATTTTCTTGGCATTCCCTCTTACGATTGCTGTTAAAGTACTGGAATGTGTATAATTTTGGTTTGACTTAGGACAGCTCTTCTACCTGTATATAAGGTTTGTTTTGGAAATCTCTATAATTTTGCTTTTAGAAAAAGATATTCTTCAAAAACATAAGGAGAATGAAGGAAACACAGATTTTGGTAGAATAATATTAACTTTCTACTAGGATAAATCTGTAACTTCACTAACTCTCCTCTACAATATTGGTTTAAGGAACTTTTTGATTGTGTACGAACACCATTCTAATAGACAACCTGGTGCAAGCATCTCTGGGTAGGTGAGACACTTTATTATATTTATTTTCTAACCAAAACCCTAAATGTCTCTGAAAGCTCAATATGTTGAAACAAAACTTATGTGAAGTTCACACAGACCCTAGTTTATTATGTTCCATTGCTAAATGATGTTTAATAGGTAGTCACAAATACTAACTTCCCTAAAATCAAAGCTCTTTAAGGGCAGAAATATCCTTACAGGAAATTCTAGTGAGTGCAATTACATCAAGGTATTGAAGGTCTACTCATCTGAAGCTACGTTAGTGGGTGCTCTTCGGACTTTTGGTTATCCAGAGCTGTCTTTAAAAAGGATCTGGATTCATAACTCTTCCTTCAGAAACCATCCTGTCTTGAAGTCTTAGAGAGTCTGAGAAAAAGAAGATGGGGAAAAAAAAAGCCTAATGTGTTTACTGCCCTTCTGTGTTTTTGTGCAGAAATATATATAGCTGACTTGACAGTCTTAGGTTGAAATTTATGTCCCAGCTTACTCTCCAGTGACCTGAGCTCATATACTGCCTGCAAAGATTTGACTATGTGGAATTTTTACTCAATGAACTAGTTTACACACACTTGTTTACACAGTGTTCGGTTTTCAGAACAGCTCCATACACTCTGGAATAATAAATGGCTATTAGCTGTTCATAGAAGTAATATTTATTGAGTGATTGTGTTGTGATCTAAGCAGAGGGTTGACAGCTGAGGATGGGGGAGAGAGTTGGTAGGGTAAAAGTGTGAAAACTCATGGGGAGATAAAGGCAGTTCAATAATTTGAAAAGGAAAAATAAAAAAAGAACAAAGGAAAAACCTAAACAAAACAAGTGATGCAAAAAGTCCCAATTACTCACCACCAAGTAACCAATGCCCAGCCAGTCTCTGAACAACAGCAGCCATGGCCAGCTTCAACCCCCACCCCCAGTTTTACTTCTGAGCATGACATTGTGTGCTGTGGGATGTCCCTTTGGTCAGCTGGGATCAGCTGTCCCTCTGTGTGTCCCCAGATGTGTGCACCCCCAGCCTACTTGCTGGTAGGGCAGTCTGAGAAAGAGAAGTGGCTTTGATGCTGTGTAAGAACTTCAGTGATAACCAAAATATCCCTGTTACCAACCCTGTGTTCATCACAAATCCAAAGCGTAGCACCATGCAAACTACTGTGAAAAAAATGAGCTCCAGCCCAGCCCAGTACAGACTGAATGTCAGATTTTATGAAGTTGACAGTGATTTAGGTGGCCAGCTTGAGACAAGGTGGCATCTGGCTAATATGATATTCTAGGTAATGTGTCTGACACTGTGTAAGGGAGCCTCCTGTACCTGCTGCTGCATCTACCTCTTGGTGTAGTGTTGGCATCGATAGCCCGTGACAGAAATACAGAGTTTTAATAATGCTATCTAGAGGATTGCCATGCACTGGGATGTGCTGGATTCTCTTGGTGCTGTGGTTGCTGACTCTACAAAGTGACTCTTGCTCAGATGAGCAAAGAAACACAGGCTGCCAGCAGCAGAATTCGCTGGGTGGATGTGCAGCCTGCCTTACATCAGGTTTCAGTGCTACAGTAACTGGTAAGCCTTCTTCATTTGATACTGTTTTTGGATGCCGTCTGTCAGTCTCTCCTTGGTATTCTTCAGAGAGGCACTACTCCTACTCTAAACACTTTTGCTTTTCTCTCCCACTTGTGAGATATGTTAGAAGTAAACCTTGATTTTCTTTCTGTTCTGGTTTTCTTTCAAGTGTTGTCCCATATGAAACTCTGAGGGTAGAAACAAGTGCAGTGATGTGGAGGTTAAGCTGCATGGCACTGGATTTTTCAGAAGCAATAGTTTTTTCATGCTACAGGGCAAGGGTACTGGAACTACTTTTTTTTTTTTTTTCTTTTAAAATTTGGTTCTGAATTCAATTTCTGTGCTAGAAATTATTCTGCTTTGTTGCTTGGTGTCTTGACAACAACTAGATAGTAATAGGACCCTCTTATGGTCCTATTATATTGCCTCTTATTTTCCTACCTCTCTTTTCAGTTTTTAATTATTTTCAGACAGCTGTTCAAGTTCTATAGTCAGGACCTAACCTGTTTTATTTCTTTTACATATTATTTTTCCCTTGCACAAGGAAGGCTGCCAAACACGCTTCTTAGAAAATAAGGGATACCTCTTGTCACACTTAAAAGGTCAGAAGAGAATAAATCCTGCAGGCCCTATTCTGATAGAAAAGTAATTACATGTTCAGAAAAGCCAAAATTGCATGCTATGAAACTTGCTTTATTGAATTGAAAGTTAATATGAAATCCCTTGTGAGAAGATTTGAAAGAACTAGCATTTACAAGACCATTCCTCATACTGCACTTGTCGTGACAGTTTCTGTCCCACTGAAGAACTGAAAGGTTTTCTTTCTTAATGATCATGTTAGTTTTCATAGGACACCACCCCAGAACACAGCCTTGCTTTCCTCAAAGAACTCATTTTCATACTCTTTCCATTAACATAATGTCTTTTCAAATATGTTTAAAATTTTAATTTGTTCTTTTTCTTTTAAGCACTGATCACTGTAGGATGAGTTTGTATCCACATTTTTTATTTAGTTCAAGAATGATGTGTGCATTCATATATTCTGTTTAATTCCAGAATAATTTGCCCTACTTTGCTCTGGCTACAAGACCATGCAGATTTCTATGTTGCCCCATTAGGAGGTAGAGACAGGAGAATGGCTTCTCGAGGTGAAAAGACAAGAGATTAACCAAAAAGAATATTCTCAGCTAGCACAGGAGGAAAGTGTCACTTGGAAATACCCAGGTATCTGTGTGTGCCTGAGTGTGCACACACATGCACACACACTCACTTGTGTTCCCTTTGGGGATATTTTCAAAATGAAGCCCTTTCACTGTACGCTGGAGTGGGGTTTGGTGAAAGCTGTGGTGTCGCTGAAGTCATTGGCAGTTTACAGGAGAGGCTTAGTAGGCAACTGACTCATGGGGTGAATTTTAACTCAGCACCACAGTGTAGGTGAGGTTGGAAGGAATCTCTGGACTTCGTCTAGTCCAAACCATTCCTCCAAGCAGGGTCAGCTAGAGCAGGTTGCTCAGGACTTTGTCCAGTTGAGTCTTAAATAATTCGAAGGATGGAGAGTCCACAAGATATCTGGGCTGCCTCCTCCAGTGTTTGAAAGTATCTGTTTTCAGAAATATTCATTAATATATTGTTCATAGAGTAGTGAGGAATTTCTAAAGCTCGTATGAATTTGGCCATTCCACTTATAGACCACTTTTAAATTTGAGGAAAGTGTGGCATGTTTTGCAATAAGTAAAAACCTTCTGCAATTTTATGAAATCAGGGTTGAGATACAAAAGAAATGCAAACGTATCATGGTAGCAGAATGGCTGTATTTTGCACTGTCAGGATTAGTCTGCCCGTGTTGATAAGGCCTTGTAGAATTACAAATGCCTGCTCAACTTTTCAAGAAACATACTATGAAATTCCATATACAATAGCTACCTTCAGAGAACTAATTCACTACTGAGAGGCTGCATTAATGTAGAGTCTGTGTGCTACTCTTCTTAGCCTCATTGAATTAAAGTCTAGTGCACTTATCAAAGTAAAAAAGGCACTCACTCATGTAAAAATATTGCTTTGGGGTTTATGTATGTATTTCAGCACTTGTTAAATTTAAGTGCATATCTCATTATTCTGGTTTTGTAAGGCAGGAGAGCATCTAACTCACACTATTTAATTTCTTCAGAAAAGTTGTAATATGGAAGAATAGTCTGTTGCTCTCTTCTGAGCTACCACACCTGATTTTCTTTGCAATCTCCTCTATGCTACTGCTATGGCCTGCTAAGGAAATATAACAAAATCACTGCTGTCTTGATAAGGCCCAGGTAGAGACTGTAGGAGTAAGTACTCTTCTCAAGATTTCACTCTCACTTTCTCAAATGATGCTGCTCTTTTACCTATGTAAAGTCTTCAGGCCTTTGAAGCTGACGTAGTTTTTACATATTATGTTATCTTTTAGGAAACAAGAACATGATTTAGATGCAAACTTATGCAACATTTAAACTCTAAGGAAGGTATTGAGGAACAGTTCTTGAATGTATTCTCTGTTGACACAGGATCTTATCTTTGTAATCAGCTCCTAAACATATTTTAGGCTCTGGCAGGTGCATGAAGATTTTGTTTTCTTTGGTGACTATTTTAAAAGTAGCTGCATCATTTGTGTAACATCTCTAAGGCTGTTCCCCCAAGGAACTTCCTTGCTGTCCTAAAGTTTCTGTGCTATTGAATGCTTCAGGAGAATTTTGGAATTGTTTGGTGTCATTGCAGTTATATGTTATGTTTTCTTTTGATTTTCTTTAAATGACTTTAGATAGCTAGTCTATTTGTATTTTTTAACTTTAGAACAGGAGTGATCTTTATTTTTGTCCTCTGAAAATCATTAGAGTATCTTTGACTTCAGTTTAAAATATCTTCTACTAGTTCTATCAGCCTTTTTTTTTAATTTGAGAGTGAAAATTACAGATTGTTTTTATCTTCTGAGTGTCCTTTGTTGTTGTAATATATTGGTTGTCTTTGCCCTCAGTCTTCAGTAGTTCATTTTGCAGAGTGCTCTGTTAAGCCATGAAAGAGACACACTTAAAAATCTTTATACAAATTTCTCACAGCTGTGGAAAAACTGCAATTTGTTTCCTAATCAAGGTGTCAAAGCTGTCATTTTTTGTCTCTGTAGTACGTGACTGAAATAGGACACTGCTGGGACCGTTTTTTGTTCCCTGTGAGAGTTTCTTCTTCTTCCTGTGTTTTTTGTCTGGTCCAAGTATCAGGGTTGTTAATATATAAAAAATTTCAAATGTCAGCTGTTTAAAAATTCTGGGTTTAGTGTCCTACTGGGTTAGGTGGTTATTTTACCAGATTCTTAGAGCAGGAAGTCAGGGCCAATTCAAATGGAGTTCCTAGATAAAGACATCAAATATTACAGATCTCTTAATACAAGGGTCAAAATCATGCATTTTGCCTTTCACTCTTCTGATTATCATTGCAATACTTCCTATGTGTGCTCTTCCTGTTGAGTAATCCTAAATTCTGGTGTGTTTGCAAACTAAAGTCTTTTTTTGTTTGTTTGGTTGGGTTTTTTCCATTTTGTCAAGGTTAAATCTCAGCTCTTGTTCTGCAGCCACTTTGTTCAGCTCTTGCTAGTATGATTCTTTTTTTTAAATTTCTAATTGTAAAGGTATCAATACCCTTTATTTTAAAAACTTTTAATATTGAACAGTAAGGTAAATGAAATGCTTAAATTACAATTTTTGCCCTTGTGTTCCAAGATAATAGATGCATGAAATTGTAAAACTATAGAGGTGCTATGAAAATGAGTGTATTTTTAGACATAGTTTCAGACTGTGTAAGAATAAAGATAGTGATTTCTTTTTTCCCTTTGTTCCAGGAGGCATATAAATTCTCCAAGAAAATGAAAGTTTAAATGTTGGCAAATATAAAAGGAAGAGTTTAGTCAATCTAATTTTGGATGCATCATTCTTTGACTGTTAGGTCCATAATTCTGACTTCTGAGATTTAAATACTGTAATGGATATATAATCTTTTTTCAAAATTCATTTGAACAAATATAATAAAATTGCATCTCACTTGGTTTTCATAAACTACATGTATTCGTATTATACATACCAGGGAATTCAACAATGAATTGAGTAATCTTGGCACTGGGAAATCACTCACATTGGGAGATGTGGATACTGAGTATTTGTCTTGCCTGAGTCAAGATAAGATCCAAGTATTATTACTTGCATCATATTCTGGACTTCTGTTGCTTATGTTTTTACTTCCTTGGGAGTAATGTTTAAAATTTGAATTTGAATTTTATTTAAATTTACAGATTTTATTCTGGCTTTTTATTTGATATAAGATTAATTCATGGAAGTGTGCCAGGTTGCATTTTTGCTTTTTCAGTAAGCTTGATGTAAAAAACTTGCAAACATATTCTCAATGACTGAAAGAATAACATTGCAAACTCTGCCTAGAAATACGAAGATTAAACTGATTTGTTGGGGATTTTTTACAGTGTGATATTTCACAGGCAAGTCGATGAAGGTACGTGAAAAGTTATTTAAAACCACTGATGATTTTAAGTTATGGACTCAATTGTGCCACATAAAATATTACTTATTTGAAATAAATATACCCTTGAAACAATAATAATTTTCAAACTGTGTTTAGGAAATTATTACTTTTGAAGATCTGAAGAAGTAAGGAGTTTCTGTGTTTACTGTGTTCTGTGACATCTTGTGTGGTGTCCTGAACTAGTTAATGTAGTATCTGATTTCTATGCCCAATAGGCATCAATAGCTTTGGCAAATGCATCCTTTCACTCTCACTATCATCATTTTTTTCCATCTGAAAGCACTGTTTGTCCAAGCATCTTTTACTTGGAAAGAATAGTAATGGGCAAGTGGGAGACTGTTTTTTAAAGGAAACCTGTGTTTGGAAAAAACACATATTTCAGTATAGTAGGGAGAAAATGTCTGTATTTGTTACTATAAATCCTTCAAGATTGCATAAATTAATGATGCAGTATTTCTTGGATGTGGCAAATGTTGGAGCTTTATTTATTATTTTAAAAGACCAGAAGCCTATTAATCTTTTTCTAAATATGTTCACTTTTAAAGGAAGATGCATTCAGAAGTTCACATTTATATGCAGGAATTTTTTGTTAAAACAAAATTGTGAAAGGATGGTTATGTGAATTTTCAGCACCTTTTTATGGCATCAAAAAGGTTTTAGTGAATGTTCCTGAGGATTTTTAGAAGATGACTGCTGGACTATTAATGTCATTTGTAAAAAAAAATCTTTCATGTTTTCTTTGGTCAGATTTTATGGTTTATTGTTAAATAAAGCTATTTTTATTTTCAGATAACCCCAGATGTGGCTTGTGGAAATGCCAGTTCCAATACTTCTGCTGGAGGCCGGCTTATCTCCTTTGAAGTTCCACAGAATACATCAATAAAGTGAGAATATTCTTATATGTGATGAAATGTAAAAGCACTCGTATTTTCATTTGACTGGATATTTTAGACAATGGTTTTTGAGTTAGGCAGATTTGTAAAATGACTAAAAGTCTATGAGAGAACTTCAGACAGACTTCAGGCATCTAGCGGTGCCATGACAGCTCTTTGCTCAGCATAATTTCTTCCACATATTTAATGTTTTAGAAGATGTAAGCATGTAAGCTGTCTCTGGGCTATCATAATGCATTAGAAATTAGGACAGATGTGTTGAAGATGTCAGTTTGGAGAAGATATGACATTTCCTTTCTACTTCATGCCGTGAAGACTTTTTTCCCCCCTTTGATATCAAGATGAACTTGCTGATATAAAATGTTATCGTTGACTATATAAGTGCATGTATTTTGTGCATTTGTATTTGATTTCTGGGTTATTGTTTTAGGTGTTATTGTCAGCTGTGAAATCTTTGTGTATGTCCTACAAACCTCGTTTCTCAAAAATTTCAATTTATTCTGTTATTTATTTTTCAAATTCATGCTTTTTCAATCACATACTTGCTTTGTTACATTCAATTAACAGAACCTGCCTTCCTAGAAAGATCTGATTCTGTCAGCTGGGATGAGGCATTTTCTTATTGGAAATTTTATTTTAAAAAAAAATCTGCCAACGTAGTTCTCTGGCTCACAGCTTTATTGCAATTTTAGACTTATATTTTCCCAAAATAGCCTACTTTTCTCATACTGTCATCTTATCTTTCAGAATCCCATGTTTCTGTTAAAAAAGGCCATGCTCACAGGAAAAAACAAACTGATGCAAGCAGACAAGCTGCAGACATTTTGGAGCAGTAACTGTTAAATGTGGGGGCCGTCCTACCCTTCCCACGGGGCTTTGAATTGTGCTCATTCATGAGCCTTAAACCCAAGTCAGGAAGAGATCTGTGAGTGTGGATGCCCTGGCTGGCTGGAATCTGAAAGCAAACAAGTGTCTTTTCTTGGATTCAGGAAAAAGCTGGCATTTGTGGGTTCTGAAGCTCTATTCAAGAGCCTTGATGGAGGGACCCTGTTTTAAAGGAGGTTGCAGAGTACCCAGTCAGTTTTGGTCACTTTTACACTGTATATATTCAGTAGTGTTTTATATCTGAGTAGGTTAGTGTGGGTCAGGATCTATATTTCATTTTATTTACTATGCTAAAGGCTCAAATAACATATCTGGTTCAATGGCTATCTATGAAAGGAAAATAATTTCAGTTTAATAAGTTTATTGTCAGATGAGACCTAAACTGTGAAACTGGTTGCTAGCCTGTTCTAAAAGTGAGACAGCTTTTGGAGCAGCAATCGGGGTTGTTCTTAAAGAAAACACAAAATACTAAAAAATTTGCTTCTTATGGTGTCTACTGGCAACACTTTTTCAACTTCTGTCATGCATGATCACAAAACTTTGCCTTCCTTGTTTTGAAATCAAATCAGTGGTGACAAGGGATAAACTGCCTTGTGTTTTTAGCAGGATTGAAATAATCTCGGTACAGGAAACTGTGGAACAGAACTTCATCTCTAGGTATTTGGAGGTCTGTTTTCAGTGCGAGATAATTACCAGTTTTTAGCAGCTTAGATGCAGTTGTGTTTGAGTTTTTGGAGGATTGTTCAAACTCATTTGGGATTCCTTCATAGGAAATTAATGGAAATATCTGGGACCTTGCCAGAAACATGACAGATTTTTATTGTTTCTTTACGGAGGTGAGTAGGAAAAAAGGTATCCTGATAGGACAGAAAGACTGGCATAGTGTCTAGTGCTCCCTAACAGCCACAGTGTGTGTGCACTGGTAGACTCTATATCCAATCTGTCAATATTCAGGAAGGCACCATGGACTCAGTGACCTTGGGAGCATTGCATGACTCATTTGAGTGACAAGAATAAACTGTCCTGAATCTTCGATCTGGTGTGCCAGACAAATGAGGATTTCTACCAGGATCCTGGTATTGAATGAACATTGAGTGTTCTTTAGAAAACAAGAGGGCTGGATGTACTTCAGCTGCAGAAAATGATGGCATTGTAGATGTGGAATTGAGGTACTACTCAAAAAGGTGTAAATACAGAGACTGAATAAGGATTCTTTACTGTTTTGTGATATTTATGTAAAATTCTTCTTGGGCATTAAGATGGTGACCTTCAGTATTGGAAATTGGGACTCTGTATGATTTAATCTGCTATTACATAAACTATTACGCAAACCTTACAACTGAAGCATTTTAAAATTTTCTCGACATGCTAAAAACATTCAAGACTTTTCCTGATTCCATACTTGCTAGATTTAAGTTTCCCTTCTTTGTTGATAAGCCTCTGTTCTACAGTGGTGTACTTACTAATAACACAGATTTCCCTCAGTGTAAATATTCTCATAATTTCTTTTCTTAGAATAAGGCAAGATGCTACTGCTTCTCTCATTCTACTGTGGAAGGTCACAAGCACAGGATTTAAACAGTGTTCACTTATTGATGGCAGAAGTGTCACTCTTCTCCAGGCAATGGGTGGACTTGTGCTGTCTGAAGAAATGCTTGCACTAGGAAACAACTACTTCATTGGTGAGTAACATGCTGACTTCCTGTTCATCACCTCTAGGTGACAGCTGATGGTTTACTCAGCATTTAGAGGAACAAAGTGTGGAAAGATCCTGATGGGATATTAGGGCCATATTTCAGATATTGGGTTTTTCAAACCAGACATGAGATACACTAAATTCTTGCATAGTGGGTACAATTCACTTTAAAATATAGATGGTAATTTTTGTTTGATACCTTTAGATGATGCAAGTTATTTTATATATTCTATTTTAATATCTGTAAAGCTTTTGGTAAATGTTGCAGTATATAACTGAATGCTTGAGGTGTTTCTTTGTCAGGTATTGTGTGAGCGGATGCTTTGTGAAGAAGCGTAAGCCTGTACACAGTAAAATTGAAAAAATATATTAGAAGATCAGATTTCCTATTATATTTTAACAATAATTAATTGCACTACTTTTTTATCATCTGGTTTTGTCTCTGGATATGAAACCTTAGAAATATACTATTTGCTTCACTGGGCAGTTAAATGTTAAGCATCTTTGTGAAAGGAGTGTAATGACAATAGGCTGATACGTTATTTTTAAGTGTATGGGAAATAATCCAGATTTAATGTCATAGTTATGCATAGACACAATAGACTTAATTAAATTGTGATTTCTGTGCAGATGTTTTATTATACCAGTGACATGAAACCAAAGTTATTGTAATAACAGCGCTTATTGTTATCTGCTTGAAATGCTGTATATTTTTTCAGGAACTATAAGCTGCCACAATTGTTATTTGATAACTTATTATGCTAAAAAATGTAAAATTAAAAGTATTCTGATGTAGAAACATTGGGACAAATTCCAAGTGTGTAGCTAATACAGAAATCCCCCAAATGCAGAAGTAGTGCCTTGTTCTCTCCTTTTTAAGCTATCACATTCCAAAGATACTGCTTGAAGGTTGTTAATATAATAATTTAATTCTTGCCATCAGTGGTTTCTTTTTGCAATATTTATTTTCTTTAAATAATTTTACAGTTTCTTATTGTTATTATTATCCCTTCTAAGATCTTTAGTTTTAGGCTTTTTTTTTTCTTTTAATCTAGATTTGCATTTAATTTTTCAGAGTTAAAGCTGTCCTCATGTGTCTCAGAAATAAATTTTTGCATTTGCTTGTGGTAGTTAATGTATGATAAAAGTATCCTGAAGACAGGATAGTTTGTAACTTTTATATACTGGTGAAAGTGCCTGAAGGCACAGCTTGGACTGTAAGCAACTAAATATAGGGCCCAAGTTACTCTGTGAAGGCTGCACCACACTGTACACGCCATGCAGCATAGACTGTTAATTTAGATAACTAAAACGTGTGTTGTGTTACTCTTTCATAGTCTGTCTTGTCCTACTTGTCTCCACAGCTGCCTTTCTGTCACTGGGATTCTTACTTTGGATTTTTATTGTGTGCTGGGTAACATGAGGTGAAAATGAACCTTTCCCCTGATGAATATAAGATGAGGTTTAATTCATTTAAATAGCTCATTTCATGCAATACAAGTTTTCTGAGACCTCTTTCTTTTCTTCCATGTGGTTTTCAATATTTTCTTTGGTCTTTCTTTCTGATTTTCTGATAGTGAAATTCTTTGTGAAATTTTCCAGCTGCATGGTTTTTTTAGTTTAAGAAAGAGCCTCTGACTTTGCTTCTCAATTGTATGGAAATATTTTGCTTACTTTCCATCATCAGTTTTTGTCCAATGAAGTGTAAGTCTTGGTTGTAAAACTTAGAATGTAACTCAGTTATTTGGTGTGAAAATGAATTTTATCTCAACTGGAATCCATAATTCTGCCAAGGCTTATAGAAAAATAATTTGATCATTACTTCAGATTTGATCCAGATGTATGGAAGGGATCTGACAAGTTGACATGCCTCACAAGTTTTTAATCATTTAGCTTTCAGTAAGTCACTTGAATAAAGTTTTTCTTCTAGACAAATTTCCATGTGTCTTGATATACATGGCAAGCTTATTCTGAGGTACAGTAAGTTAAAGTGGGTGATTTTATATAAAAAAGCAATAATGTTGCATGTGGTTTTGTTGATGAGATTTAAGCTAGGATGATATGAGGCCCCAAGATGCTGTAGGCTGCTGTAAGGCTGTAGACCATGTCAGTCAATACATTTGCTTTATATAATTTTCCCCTCCTTCCCCCAGTCTTTTTCTGTTTATTCAAATGAGATTTCAAAGGTTTCTTCTCGTATTTAGTGAATTTTGTACAATGGCATTTTTTTTTATCTTTTAAAAATTTCTAATTAGAACTGTAAAATTAAAATGAGGAAGATCTGAGTGGATTTTTTTGATTTGATTTTGTGTGTGTGAGTCTTTTTGATCTATATCCTTTTTGAGTCACTTCTCAGTGTGTTCCTTCCAAGGTTTGTTACTCAGCAAGGTACTTTAATTGCCTTTTGCAAATCTTTCTGAATAAGTTATTTACGCCAAAGACAAAACATTTAGGGAAGTATTATTTGTTTTGTGTTGCCTTGTGGTGACACAAGTTTAAAGTTGTTTAGACAAGACTGAAAAGACTCAGAAGTCAGCAGTAATGTGCTGATTTGCTGATCAGGTGGTTTGGGGCACAACGTGTAGAGGTTGGGAAGAATTCTGCTTCTGAGATCTAAAAATAGAGCCCATCAGCACAGAGCTGTTCACCAGAGACAGTACCTGCACTGTGTGAGAACGAAGGGGAAGAGTGTGGCACAACCAGACCAGAAAGAGCAGTCTGTGTTCTGTAATGGGATTTATAAAATGGCTGCTGCACCTGCAAACAGTCTTTTGCAGTGCAGGGAAAGGGTTATGGTTCTGTGATTACGCAGCATGATTATGTTGTTTAATTACAGCCTTTGCCCAGCTGTAGACAGCAGAAGACTGGCTTGTACCTTCTGTAACACATTCCTTTCATGCTTTGCTCAGAGTATTTTTAGTTTCTCTGTAAGGTTTGATACTACACATGTGCCTGTCTTCTAAAATAATTTATTATGTTTTATTAGAAAGTGTACTTATTATCCAGTGGGAAAAAGACCAACATGGTTCAGGTTTTGAAGTGAGAAAGCCCCTGAAAGTACTGACTCATTCAGTAGGTTTTGTGGATTAGGAGTAGGATGAAGCACATGGCAAATCCCAAGGTGCTGGTGGCTTTTAATGCCACGTTATTGCTAGACAGAGATGATTACGGGGTGGTTGGTCTGTAGAACAAGCCAGGTGAACTGTTCATCTCTGCTCACTGTTTGCAACAACAATGTTTCATTTGAAGGCAATAGAAAAAAAAAAAAGTAGAGTCTTTAATTGAGGGCATTTCGGAACAGGAAATGTTTTTAATGTCTCTACAGAAAAATATCTATTCTGTGGAGTGCTATGAGTGGGTATCAAGATTGGCCAAAGAGAGATTTAGGAGGTGAAGCAGGAGGGATTTAAGTGTCTTTAAATGAGATGGCATTTCAGGGTTCAACATTTAAACCATTATTGAAGTAAAAGGCAGACTTTCCATTAATTAGACTTATAGATTCATACTATTCGTCCCAATGTTCTTTGAAGTTAATGAGTGATTCCTGCATAAACTTTTTATGATATTTATAAAATCTCATCGGTGTTTGTTTTATTTCAGAATCTTCATTCATGCTAGCTATATTGGTACTAGAACATTTGAAAATGAGTTAACTGCAAAACTTTACATTGTTAGAGTCACACTCCTATTCTTCATTGCAATATATCTTGAAAAATTGAAAGCAGATGAAATACATTTTACAAGCCTGAAAAAATGAGATAAGAGTTCCCTGATGCACCGTCAGTTTGTGCAGGAGTCTTTCAGACTGAAGTTCTCATGAATGCTAATAGGTTACAGCTAAGGATCTCTGTGGTGAGTTGAAAGTGCTGCTTGTTGTGTGTTTTGGGGGAATCTAAGCCAGCCAGCATTCTGCACTTCTCTCTTTCAGGGAATAATATACTGGATTTTGGAACGTACATATATTTTTCTATATAAGATTGTTGCAAATGCAGAAGACTTACTAAACTGATTAAATAATAGCTGTCTTGGGAAAAATTACACATTACCATTTTTCTTGAAAAAATTAAAAAGGCCTTTGAAGGGCTTTGAAGGACTTTTTCAGCTTGTATGGCATCTCCCTCAAAAATCCTTTATGATTTGTTGCATGCATCTCTTTTATCCAGGCATGCTATCATGCGCTCTGACTGAGAACTGGTACATTAATTTTGAGAACACAGTCTGCTATCAAAATAGTGAAAAAACCAAACCCAATATATAATAAAAGCATCACAATCTTTTTTTTTTTTTTTTAATGCTCTCATTTTAGAAGTTTTACTGTGATTGTACACCATCTGTTTCTTTACGAGTGAGTTAATTTACCCTGGTGCTAAATTAATATACCTGTTTACTAAGGCAACAGCTCTGTGCTTCAGGTGTATCAGAAGATACACCTGTGGCTGGTGGACTTGCAGTCCAGCAGTTCTAATTTCTCCCAGTTTCCGGTCTACTTGGAACACTGGTGTAGATATACCTGTGTGGCTGTACAGATAACAGATCATATTTAACAGCCCAGTTAACAGCTAGGACACAAAACAACCACAGCTTTTTGAGAAATGATTTTGAATATTGAGCAATAATTCATAGACTATCCTGAGTTGGAAGGGACCCGCAAGGATCATCAAGTCCAGCTCCTGGCCCTGCACAGAACAATCCCAACAATCCTACTGCATACCTGAGAGCGTTCTCCAAATGTTTCTTGAGCTCTCTCAGACTTGGTGCTGTTACCCCTTCCCTGGGGAGCCTGTTCCAGTGCCCAGCCACCCTGTGGGTGAAAAATCCGTTCTTAATATTTTACCTAAACCTCCCCTGACCCAGCTTCATACCATTTCCTTTTTCATACCAACACAAAATTGCATATTGTATGATTATTGTATGATTATTACTTAGTTTTAAGAAGTATTTATTTATAGGTTTGGGGCATAATGTAGAGAGTGAAGCTGGCAGTGCTGACTCTGTGTGTGTGCAGCCTATTTCCTTTCTTTCTCCTAACAACATTAAAAAATGAAATTATACTTTCAGGTCTTGATCATGGCTGTTAGGATATAATTTCTGTTGAAAAAAACCCTGCTTCTCATCAGTGTTCACGATAAAATGTTTGAAAAATGACTTTTCTGCCTTGGTGTGCCCACTCCTGAAGCAGCAATGATGGGAGCTTTTTCAGAAAAATAGTAAAACACAGTTGAGCATTAGTATTTTGCCTCCTTTTTCCTATGGGTAATATGATGATAGAAAAGTTTATATATCTATAATTGTTAAAAAAATGCTTGTAAATAGCATGAATGTACTTGCTTTTTGACTTTGTGCTTTACTTAGCACTTCCATGATGCTGCTTAAGCAGCTGCTTAAATGGAAAATAAAGATGCTGCTTAAAAAGCAGCTTTCATGAGATACTGGCACATTAGCTTTTTAGCTTATTGTCTGCTTATAAAATCAGAGGAAGACATTTACAAGCAAAATTGCTATTTCTCAGATAAGACCTTGCAGATAAGGTAGAACATTTAATATTTAATATGAATTAATATTTTTATCTCAGTAGAAAATAAATCCTCCAACACAATCTTTAAATTATGCTTATTTTCATCACAGCAAACAAAAACTGATGTAGACTTGTCAGTTGACATTACTTGGCATGTAATCTGCTTTTCTCCAAGATGCCCAGCCTTTTAGATCAATACAATATAATTAGCTGCTTTTAACTATACTTACCAAGTATTTTAAAAATATTTCCTTAAATAGAATTGGTAGCTGTACAAACTCACTTGAAAATAGGTGCTCTATCATCTTTGTGATGAGATGAAAAATACTGATGCCATTCAAATGCCAACACCTCTAAGGCAGCTTGCTTGAATTCCACAAAACTTTTTGAGGTTTGGCTTAAAAAGGAAAATTAATGCTTGGCTTCTCAAGCACAAGAGATCTGTTCCTTTTTAATAAGTGTGGGAACCATATGGTCCTATATCAGGAAGGATAATATTTTCTGATCCAAAATGCTGTCCTGCCTTTCTAATGCAACAAAGTATTTTCTTTTCTATCTCTACCCTGAGCAGTTATTTACTCTTCTGATGTTATTTGGTTATTTAATAAACCTCCTTGCAAGACCTCACCATGCATTAATGAGTAGTCACCACTAATATGACTGCAGGTATACTGAATAGGCAAAATTAAACAGTGTGAAAAATACTATGTGAAAAATGAAAAACCTAGGGAGATATTTTGAAACAAGTTGGTCTTTTCTAGCTCTTTTTATCTGGCTATAGAATTTCAAATCAGGAGACAAGTTGTAACTGGGGCTTTGAGATGTTGTGTTTTGTGTTGTTACGCTCTAAAATGCTCACATTTCTGTCTAAAGAAAGCAGTTTACTGCATCTTGAAATTGTTTTCACTTAAGCAAAAAATTAAATAGGACAATTTTATTTTATAATGGGAGATGTGTGAATTGAATTCACTGAAAGCCACGTAATCAAGTTACTCTAGCTTTAACAAGTTGCCATGTGTCAGCTGAGCATCTGTGTGAGCTCCCAGCCCATGGCATATGTGCAGTCATTTGACTTAACCCTCTTTCACTCTGAACCAAATTAAATCTCCCTGCCGTGCACATGCCATGGTTGGAGTGTCCAGGCAGTGCTTGTGCTCGGCTGATGTGCAGAACCCCTGTCTGTGTACGTGACTCTTCTGGTCCTTTTGTGCAAGTCGGCCTCGCCGGGGGGGAGTTTGGTGGCCACTGCTCCAGTTAGTGGGGTTCTCATTTCTGAGTGTGTAATTTGCCTGGAAGGGCCCTATTGTCTGTAGATTTGAGCATCGTGCTCAACTGAACATTCCCCTGGGGTTCTGGGCACAAGAGCTAACCTTGCAGAAAATGGCCTTTTGGTAAACAATAGCAGCAGCAGCAAAGTGCGAACAGCGAGAAAAGCGCAGTGAAGTGTTAATTCCAATGGTCTTTTTAAAAGATGCCCTTATAAGGCAAAAACCCAAAGCGTTCAGCTGAAATCCAAACCATTCTGAAGAATGCTGTTGGCCTATATAAGAAAGGGTATTAACAAAGGGGAACTTTATAAATATGATAAAATAAACATCCCACCCTTGATGATCAAGTTGCATGTACCTTGTCTCACATACAAGTAGATGTAAACATCAGACTATTTACTGTTTCCATACATTGTATTATGTTTTAAGCTAGCATTTAAATAATTTTTACTCTTTAGAGTAATCTTTAATTAATTAGGAAGTTATTCAAAATTAATTTTTATTCACTGCTACTTCTGGCAAGTAACAGCAGGAAATGATTTTTCTAGTCTGTCTTTGGAGGTTCCTCTTCTCATATTTGTAATGCTTGGTGAAATACCTTTGTTTATTTAATTTTAAAACTACTTTCTTAAAATATGACTTCTGTGACCAATTCATAATCAAGATATTTATTTTCAGTTGATAACAGGGTTGTTTGCACTGTAAGATCTTGGACAGACTGCTTAAGCTGATCTGTGAAGTAAGGATACTGGTGCATAAGTGGTACATTATGCAATGTACTGGTGTGACAGCAATGTGAGGCACGTTTTAATACTGCTTGTAAAATTCTTTGAGATCTTCAGCTAGTAGTGTAACGTACTGTAAAGTGTATTTAAAAGTAGAGTAGCCACTCACAGAGCCTCTAAGTTGAACCAGTCACTATAGATAGTCCTAGTCAACCTTGCCATCCCATCTTCTGCAGCTGCCCTTACTGCAGTCCCAGCTACGTCATTTGTATTCCACCACACTTAGCTGCGTTTGTGAAGTGTGGAATCAGAGATTCTGGTGGTCTACATTTGTTCCCAAAATAGTTCTCTGCCAGCTTGGCAACATTGTTGAAATGCTGAACAATAAACATATATTGGAAAATGGTGATACAGGAAATCTTATAGAAAAAGTCTTGTCACCCTTTGCTGGGCTCTCACCGTTGTTTTGGACCGTAAGCAGAGCCCTTGAAGCTGTGGGAGAAGGTCGCACTTTAAGCTCCTGTCACAGCTCCTTAATAAGCTGCGTGCAAGTGGCTTTCTGAGTGTACTCTTGTTAGCTGACTGTTTCACAGTTCTGTCATGGGGTTTGGTCCAGTCGAGCTGTTAAAGTTGGGTAATTGTTTAAGTAACAGTGAAATTCAGAAATAAATATTTGTTATAGAGGAAATGTAATGGAACATGTGCTTGGGGATTTTTCTATGCTAAGTGAATTTAACTGGTTTGCTCAGTTCATAAATATATTTTCACTGCCAGTCCTGCAAAACTGAGCTCCAGCTTGAAAGTCAAGATGTGTGCTATTTCTTCCCAAAGTTTTGGTAATAATTTTCTGACACCCAAATTTTGCTCTCTCTTACACCAGTGTAACATCATCACTGTCAATCTGCCTCTGGTAGAATTGTAATAATGTCACTCAGGGTGTAACTTGACCAGCAGCACACTTACTGTAAGTGATTATGTCTGAGAAGAAAGTATATATTTGATTTTAGGAGCCCAGGCTGTTTTCATTGTTGATAGTGAAGGAAGAAAGCATATCTATTTAAAAAATGATTGTGACTATGATATCAATTTGAAGAAGAAAACAAATGCAGTGAGAAGGTTTTCAGTCACTTATCAACAACCAGGAAAAATTATTTAAATTACTGTTTCATATGAATTTTTGTAAAATAAAATATTTGAAACAGTTCTTGAACTGATTCTCATTAAAACCTATATATACTTTCAAAAGCAGTATCTGACCAAGGCTTCTGTGAATAAAGCACAGTAAGCACGCTGACCTGTATAGAATTTGGGAGAGTTGTACCACCTATAAATAGTGCTATTTGTGGACAAAATAGCAATTTTGTTATTGCAGCTGTATTTTTGTATCCCCAGATGCTGTGTTGCCTAGCAGCATCATTAGAGAATGATCTCAGATGTTCAGTACGGTGCTGATGGCACTGACGTACTGCATCAAAGATTGCAAATGGCATTGATTACCTGTTTCTCACTTCTTGTTTTCTGCTTATGGATGATAATCATCCTGTCCCAAACTAGGAAAGGATTCCTGTCCCATTTTTCATATTCTGTAGAACAGTGTTGGTGTAAGGGCCCTGAGGGTGTTGATAGGCCTTAATGACCCTGAAGATTAGGGTCATGGAAAAGATGATAAATGTTTGTCCATTTATAAACCTAAAGCAGGGCTTTACTACTTCAACATGTAAAGGTAAATTTTCAGAATTAAATGCATCATGAGAATATCTTCTTATGTCTTTTCATTTATTAGGTCTCTAAAATGAGTTAAACATGACTTCTATGAATGAGAGAAGGATGGAGCTTGCTTAGATTTGCTAGATGAATGACTATTTGAGATTGTGATCGCTGTGCCATAAGAGAGGAAAATTGGTTTATATAGTTAAAGTAAATTCACTGCTTCATGCTTGGATCCAAAAAGGCACTGAAACATGGTGATTAGTATAGACCCCTGTTTTCATAGTCTTGAATGTTAGCTCTGTCACATGATATGTGGAAAGTGTGAGTGTTATGGACATAAAATAATCTTTGGATAAAAGTTCGACATAAAACATTTTAGGAGAAAGAACTAGAATTCAGATATCCCATTTCTTTTTTTTTTTTTTTCCTTTCTTTCTTTTTTTTTCTGGTGAGTACTGTAATCAAAATACAGTTATCTTTCTTTCCTAGCTTCCTTTCTTTAAAATATCCTTATGTCTACAAAGCTCAATGTCACAAAAGAAAAAGTGGAGAATACTGCCCACTCTTCTTTAGCTTGCTGGATAACATTTTCTCCTGCAATGTGAGAGATGTGGTAAACAGAAAATTCCTCTTCACTCTTTTACTTTAGGTTAATTCTATGACTTTCCATCATCTGTGGATGAACTATTAGATATACTTTTGTATCTTCTATGCTGGACCATTAAGGCTTATAAACTATGGTTCAATATGCTCTGATAACAACAGTGTTGTTTCTAGAAGCTGAAATCTGATCTGGAAGTATTATAGCTTGACTGTGTTACTGCACAACATGAACTGAACATATGGTGCCAGCACACCAAATACTGCTGCTTTGATCCTGAAGGACTGATACTATCTGGTTTTCTTCCATATGAATATATCTCAGTTTCCCATTTTCCAAATAGTGAATCGCTGACTGTACTGTACATGAGGGATGGGGTGGAGAATTTATATCTCCTTCTTCTGGGGCCCTTTTTCGTTTTCCTACCCATCTTGACTTACCAGTGCCCTTGGTGCCAGGGCTGCTTACTGTGCAGGGAAGCTGTAGGCACTTGGTGTCTTTGAGAACTTCACTGCTTCGCAAAATGTTGAAGTTGGCTGCTGACCCCAAAAGCTTTTGGTGTGGGAAAGTGTTGAGTGAGAAAAAGAGAACAGATGGAAACTGATAGACATCCCACTGCTGTCTCATTTCCTCGGGAAACCAGGCTAAAAATAAGTTGAAGACTTGAGGACTGATAGTTCATTGTGAGTGAGTGCCCAATCCTCTTGGCAGTCATTCTCACTCATCCAAGAAACCTTTAGGTGGACTCAAAGACCTGTACTTCTGTGAACTGGAACTAAAATGATAATCTGTTGTTTCAGCCATAGGTTGATATCTTTGGAATACATATGTTCACAGTGTAGAATACAGAGAAATACATTTGAGCCAAATGCAAAGGCGTTTGTGTGTGTCAGAGCATTGGGCACATACCAAGAGTTAGTGAATGACTTGTAGTGAAGTGCTTTGCCTTTTGTTAGCATTATATCCAATAGGATAATGTTCTTGGTGGTCTGTTAGCTTCAGTCTTCCCTTTTTGGCTGCCCACTGTGGACCAGCTTCCTGACCTCAGACTGCTGTGCTTAGAAGGAAGGTATTGTTCAGAAACGGGGCTTGTGAAGGAAGCAGACCAGTTTGTGTAATCTAGAAAGTCTACACTCAATGATTGTGTGAGTAGTGGTAATCTGAATGGCATGATATGATCTTCTGAAAGCATCAGGACACAATGATGACACCTGTCATCTTTTGTTTTTACTTTATTCCTTATTTTTTATTCTTTCTTTATGTGAGTGAAACAGAAGCATCCATACTTCATGCTCCCAGACGTTATGTGAAACTACCAGGGTGGAATGAGCTGCAGTGTCTTTTGCCACACATACTGCCAATGAAATCATGCAGGCATTTCTCAAACTATCAAATGTGTGTGCACAAAGCTTGAAAATGCATCCTTTGCAATCTAAATGACTACTCACATCACATTATGATTTATTAGGCTTTAGAATTGTTTCCGTAATATTACGGTAAATAACTCAACCTTGAATTCTGCGACTAAAAATACTTTGATGCCATTATGTTTCAACTGGCTTTAGAAAACCAGCAAGGTTGAACTGAACAAAATTAGCTTTTGATATAAACTGCTGTAATGTTTTTCTCCAGACCTGAGATGAAGGTAGCTGTAAATATGCTTCTGAAATTATTCTCCTACCTAGAAGTTAAAAATAGAACTTAAAACTCACTCTAGTTCAGTTGCTGTTATGGGAATTGGAGAAGGAATTAATTGAAGTGCTATGACCTGAGTTAAGCAGAGTGTTATATTTAGGTGGTCAGACAAGCTTCTTTTAGCCTTAAAACCTAGAGATCTCAGAAAGTTGTATGCAGCTTCTATAGAGTGAAAAATAAATATCCATGTTTGTATTTTGCTAGTATTTGGAAATTAAGTGAGATAATTAGAAATTACGTGAAAAAGTGTGGCATTCCAGAGGGAATAATGATTTTTTCAGTGGTTTGCCTAAAGGCTTTTGATACCAAAATAGTAACAAGATTCAAAGTACAAAGAAGGTTGTTTTAATATTTCTTTAGGGAACTGTCCTGAAGAATATGTAACAATTTGCTTCAGACAAGGAAATGTGAACTCAAAGACATTTTCTAAATACCACATTCTTCCAAGCATTCACATATAATTGCATGACTGCCAGTGACAATTGCATTCAATTGTTAAAGAAAAATTCTGGCTGCATCTTTGAACAGATGGGTAAAAATGGGGTATGTATTGAGGCCAGAATAAATTGGCTTGCTTTGAAGAGGTCATCAGATTACAATAATCTTCACTAGCCAAAACAGACCATTAGGCATTTGGAACTATACCTAATACATCAGGGTTTTTGTTTGTTTGTTTGTTTGTTGGTTTTTTTTTTTTTAAATCCAATCCTTTAGAATATTTAGCTAACTTATAGAGGCTGTACTCAAGCTGATGACGTCTGTGTTGGACATGGGATTTTCCTGTTTGAAGATAGGGTTTAGGGATCATAGACAACTAATAGTTGAAAGAATGCAGCGTATTAAAAAGTGAAATCTAAAAATGAAGGACAAAGAATGGAAATCTTCCATATGATTTTCTGTGGAATTTGTAGAATTAGTCATGCTTGACACTTCTGTATCCAGAATGTAAGTAATGCTGAGCAGCTTTTCTGAAAGAGAATTCACTTGAAGTTCTGAGTGTTTCATGAAACTTTTGTTTGTTTCTGTTCATTATAAATATTTTCTTGTACTGTTTTTTTCTCTGTTTAACTAAATATTGTACTATCTCCAGTCTATAATGCAAGAAGCTGGACTGCATCTTTGAAGCTGCTTAGGGGTTTAGGCTGTAAATGGATTTTACAATTTAAAGTGGAAAATGTTAGAAAAAGCATTCTATGTCATACACTTTCTGCTTCCATTTACTGTTATTGTTTTAAAAATTAAGGATATTTAGTTTTTTAAAAAGCATTCATTTTTACTGAAATTTGCTTAAATTTTCTCTATATTTTCTAAAGAAAAGAATAATCCTGCAGTGGTTCTGTGCCTGTAATGTTCCATTCTGGTACTACAGTCTTAGGCCCTTTGGAGTCTACCTACATTAAGGATAACGAAGCCAGTTCGACAATTTATGGAAGGACCTTTGGTGGTTTTTTATGCATAAATTCTGCATGCAGAATATACACTATACCAAACCCACACTTTCTGTGTCAGTGCACATTTATTCGCCCCAAACAAAACAGGTAACTGATGCCACACATGGAAGGGCTGTAGCCCAGGAGTCTTATCACAGTGCTTGAACAATGCACGTGGAGCACAGGTGAAGTACAGGAACAGGATCTATGTATTCTGACAGGAACTCTGACTTAATTTCATTTATCATGGGCTGTGTATGTGCCCCATGTTATCTTTCCTGCTGTCCTTTTTATAAATTTTTCGGATGTATTTGTTAGAAATATGTGTCATAGTGATGTTGTTACGCTCCTGTGTGTTGTAATAGCTACCAAATAACAATGTTTTTAATTCCATGCCATTACAGGTGCTTGCCAGAGATCCATAAATCTTCCTCTTCCTTGTCAAATGTTCCTATTTTCATGTTCTGTTTATCTCTACCTGCTATATCACCTGATAGAACAGATCAGGCATTCAATATTGCTTGCAAATACACAAGGAAATGCTGTCAATCTGTGTATGTATAGTCTTGCAAAATTCTTAAAATATAGAGCCAAAGAGATTCTCCATCTTTTACCAATGTAATGAATCTGTGTGCTTTTTAGCTCTGAAGTAATTTTTATGAATTCATTTAAACAATTTTCTCCACAAAATTTGATTTTAATGTTCCTTGTCATTAAAGAAAGTAAATAAATATATTTTTTAACTTTTCAAAAAGATAGCAAGCTAAAGCATTTGATTATTTGAGACCTAAAAAATGCTAGTAGGTTTGAGCTCTGGAAGAAGATCTGTTTCACCATCCTGCCTTCCTTTTATTAATCAATATAATGAGCATTTGTCTCCAAACTGTATTTTAATTTGTATTTACATGCATTGCAGTCAGATAGGTGTGTATTAAGTATGAGCAATGTTGTTCTTAGTTGGCAGTTTATTTGAAATCGGTTTATTTGTTTGTCTAACTGTAGAACACTAACATGTCTCAGTGTATTTTGTCATGTAGTCAGAATCTTTTTCTTTTTTTTTATTTAAGGTTTTTTGAATGATTCAGTCACCAAATGCATTGTGGCTCTACGCTTGACTGTGGTAGTGAAAGTCAGTACCTGCCTGCCTGTGGGAAGCCATCCAGACAACTTCCAGTGTTCAGGGAAAGGGAAGTGTATCACCAAGCCCGAGGAGGTAAAGTGAACTTATCAAGACATTCCTGTAGTGTGGCAATTCCATGATAATATAAACACAGCGTAAACTGTCGTCATTCCCTGGTGTGTGCATACCTTGCAGCTGTGTAACAGGCTTCTAGAGATGCTTCTAGAGCTCACAGATCTATTTATTTGCTATACCTAAAAATCAAGCGCTTGAAGTAAGAAAATAACAGATATGAGATGCAAAGATTCATATCCTGCCCTGGCACTAAAAACAATTATTCAACTCAGGTATAAGGTAATTTGTATTGCATCTTACTGTCACTGTGGCAGAAAGTTCCTTTATGAGAAGAGGACCAGGTGATCAGCACTTGGGATCTCCAATCTTCAGATCAATGTGCTCAAATTTAAGTTTTCAACCTTGTCTTAGGTTTTAGGTCTGATTTAATCTCTCCATGTCTTAATAATCACTTGTTCAGAACAGACTGCTCAGTGCAATGGAATTATCTGAGCATAACTGTGAGAAGAAACGAAATGGAGTAATTTGGTAGTGGTTGCAAGTTTTCCTGTACAGCTTTGTCCTTTACATAATACTACATTGAGAGATTACAGTTGCAATTCCGCTGGACACTGTGGATTTTCTGTGATTTAGTAACATAAGAAAATAAGAACCAAATCTGTCAAATTTGCAGTCTGTATTCTGCTTTCACAGAACCAGGCTGGGCTTCTGTGATTTAGATACTGTATACTCTGTTACCTTCTATATTTTTTATTTCATGGATTAAAAGTCATTTACTGCACAAATATGCACAGTTAATCTTTGGTTTTTATTAAAATTCATTTGGGAGATAAAAGCAATAGTAACTGTTGAGTAAATATTAACAGCTGTGAGCCTGCTGTGAGCACAGAAAATTTGGCATATTTAGTGAATTCACTTTCAGTTCATCTGCTACCATTTCCTGATTTAAATTCTCAATAAGCATGTTTGATAGAAAAATGGTGTTTTGAATTGTAACAATAATTAAATTGCTACAGTAATCTATACATATATAGCAGTACTAACATCTGGAATAATTATCTGTCTTATTTCTCAAAAATGAATTTTATAAAATGCTTGAGGTAATATATGAACACAATTATTGCAAGATGAATTTAGAAATAAATGCTACTCTACTATACCACCTGGCTGGTATCCAAACAAATTATTCATTCAGATAGTGTTCTATTTTATAGTCCAGTTTAGTTTTTGTGCTTTATTACATTTTTATTTTATAAACTCAGTATTTTGAATTTGACTTACATATGTAACATGTTTGAGTTTATGATGTATAACAGCATATCAAAATACCATTTTTTCCCATTTTTTGTCAGTTTGAGAATTAAAGCCTTTGATAGATAGCACTATTATGTATATTTTCATGTTGTTTGTCCAATTTTATGATTCTGATTTCTTTCTCTTTTTGCATGGCATGTTACAAAAAAAAAATAAAAATAAATTGCTTTCTGTATCTGTGCAGAAGAATTAATGCTCTTCTGTATTAAGGAAAAAGCATATATGACCTTTAATAATTATTCATGTGTTATAAATCTCTTAAAATATGGCAAGTAAGGTAAAATTTTCTTTAAAAAAGAAAGACAGATTGGCGTCACGGCAAGCAAGAAAAGCAATTATTTAACTTAAAAAAAGATAAATCAGTATCTGTATGTTCCCACCTGTAATCTTGACACTGAAAGCTTTATATGTTAAAACCAGAACTGCTAGTGATAAATGAGTCCTGCCTTGTGGACATGTAATATGTTGTTTTTACTGGCAAATCAATAGAAAAATTTAGGACTGGTCATATCTTTTCACTCTTCTTGCTTTGAACCTAATAACAGCAAAATCTATTAAGGTGATGTTTTTGATGTAACATGCACTAGGCTGTAGTTGACCAACACCCTGTGGCTGAAGGTGTGGTACACCGACACCACATTGAAATCCACTTCTGAAGAGTTGCCTCTGTCAATTAATGGCAGCCAAAGATCTGGAATTAGCAGGATTCTCAATATGTCTAAATATAAAATAATATATAAAAAATAATGTAAATATATTCATATGAAGATATCTTCATATCTTTTATCTTCAATCAAAATTTTAACTTCCGAAAAGCAATTGCTTCTATTTTCACTGTCTCAAACTGCTCCTGAACTTTCTAGAACTTGAACAAGTGAGGAATGTTCCCAGTGATCCTCTTTGAGTGCCATCAAACCCTGGGTGGCCTGCTGGGCTGGGGTAGCTCACTGGAACCTCAGACAGAGTGACCAAAATGTAGATAATTTATGTCCAGCCTCCTGCTCCAGGGAGAAGAAAAATGCCATGTTGTCTGTTTGCCTGTCCTGTGTTCTGAAATCCGTGAGCTTTCCTTGCTCTTTAGCCTAGTGGTTGCATGAGAGAACTTCACCTGGGAGACTGATTCATGCCCAGCTTAAGATTAAAATAGAAGGTGCATATTTCATTAAGTAGAATGTTATTGCCATTGTTTAACTTGAGTTCTGTGAGATATGCCCTGAAATATCTAGGTGATTTCCCTAATGATGGAGCAAACAAATGCCAAAATCACATGCTCAACATGGCAACCATTGTGCTGGTTTCCCATGATGCACCTCTTTTTGCAGAACACAAACTTTAATTTTCTTTAAATTTACAACATGGCCTTTGTGATTTGCTGTTTGTTTTTATCTATAATTCATTCTGTTTTGCATAATCTAGTCTTGCAGGATGCAAAGCAACTTCTTAGAAGAATGCGTAAAAGGCCTAATACCATGAACAAGCTCAGTGCTCTTCTAACTGTAGTCCTTGCTTCCAGTGCCATGAAGATTAATGGTTGTCTTTGGGGTTTTATGTACTTAGCAGTTTTATTTCAAATCTAGTAAATGTAAAAGAATGTAGGAGCATGTCTGCTTAATGGGAAATTTAAATGTAATTAACAATCTGCAGTGATATAAGCACAGGGGCACACTATAGAGTGCATATAACTATAAACAAATAAATTCTGGTCTAAGCTGGGAGTCTTGGCTAGTTTTTACTCATTCCTTGCTGATGCATAACTTGACTTCTCAGCTAAACGCTTTTTATAGGATGTGATTAGGAAAAGCAATGTTCTAAAGTAAAGTTCCATTTTGAATTATTGTTGTTTTTGAAAGGAACATAAAAATGGATCACTTTGAGCAAAGTTCTGAAATGAGGAGATGCTGAGTCCAAGTGATGCCTTTTCCTTCCTTTGCATGAACTTCCTACCTGTTTTCCTGGCATGCTTGCCATTTGTCCACAAGGGAAGCAGGAATGTGTCAGAAGTATAACACTGGTCTTGGCATCATCCCAATACAAATACCATTTTCATATTAATATATTCAGCTTTACACTAGAATAAGTTATCCTCAAACTAGTTAGCTCTAAGGGAAAAGTTTTGGTATTAACCCAAAGGGGACAGATTTGTCTGGTGTGAATTTCTGATTTCAGGTAAGATTTTGAAGTGAACTTGGGTCATCCATTGATTCTGAGTGCCATGATTTTCCTTACTTACAGGGATAAAGTTGTTGCTTTCATGGATGGCTTTGTTCCATGACTTTGACTCTCCCATGTAAAATATGGATGAGCTGACTGTGTAAATATGAAATTTTATTGCTAGATTTAGAACCCATGAGATTTGCACAAAAATATCTGTCCTCTACCTACCCTGAGAAATAACATATTGAGCTGAATAGCGATGGTTTCCATGTCTTCTATGTGGGCTGGAAGCTTTGAGGTAGATCCATTTGATTATAATTTGTAAAAAGACTTCATAAAACCCCCTCATGTATACCTGAAGGTATGCGGTCCTGCATGTGGACTGATTTTCCTAAGTACAAAATGCTCCTAAGTACAAAGTGTGTAATTATCATATAGCAATGTTTTGTTCAAATATTATAGCCACTCACTGAGTTGTAATAAATACCAAAAGTCTTTCTCAGTAAGAGAAAGAGTAGACATTCATTTAGTTCTGGTCATCTTAAGAGCTTCTTTACTATAGTAAAGTATTTATTACTTACTCTGCTTAGTTAGAATAGGAAAAAAGTACTACATTCCAACTATATTGATAATATGATAGAGGTTGAATATAGCAAATTATTTTTAAAAATTATTTTATTGCTGTCCAAAATGATATATGGTAGATTTGCACTTAACCAAGTAAAAGACACAGAGGAAGTCTTGATTGATAGTAGATAATTTTGGGGTTCTTAGTGACATCAATACCAGCATTGTGGGAGTGTGGAGCTGCTTCTTGACTCAGTTTTCCTCAAATATGCTAGTACATATTATCTATTCAGGAAAAAAAATAATAGTATCAACTAGGGGAAGTGATGATAACCTAATCTTCTCTATAGAATAACTTGTCAGCATCTCAGAACTGTTATCTGTCATTAGACTTTTCAGTTTGAAGTGTTACAATGCTTTTCTTTGGCAGCTTTCAAAACCCATTTTGTTAACTACTCTTTATGGTAAATTGATTCCTATATCAAACTCTTAGAGAGATACATTATTTGAACCTTTTTTAGCTTCCTATTTAATCGTTATTTGTGAAGAAATGACTGATTGTTGCATTGTTTAAATGTATTAATATTAAATTAATACTTACATTGTAATAATGATATTTTAGAGCAGGCAGAGCCATGCTGCCTGTGTCTCTGTAGACAGCTCACATGAATTATCCTTAAAAAAAGTTGCTGTGCTATGCGAGTATAATAATTTTGACTCTATTGTGCTTGCCTGTCTTTCCTTTCTGTTGAACTACAGCCTTGTTTGGCAAGCTGTCATTGGTGATGTGAGAGATATCCAGAGCTGTTTTGTGAAGAGGTTTGGGTAAATTCCAGAACATGTATAGACTGTACACTTAGGAAGGACTTCTTGCACTCCTGATAAATAACATACCCATCATTTTGAGTTTTAGAGATGTATCATATTGATTCTTGTATAACTACCAGTGCGATATCTGTAAAGAAGAGTGAAAAAAAGTTTTTTACTTATGCAAAGGTGATTATTTTCTACTTAAATCACAGCTGTTTATTCATATGAAGCAAAAACGAGTAAAAATAGAAGCCCCCATCTCTTTGTCTCTAGTTCCATGCATGTTCTGCACTTTGCATTCCAATGTTTGTGCTTGGGACAGCTGCATTCCAGCACTAATGATCCGGCTTTGAAACAGATGAGAGTGAGTGATGTTGCCATCTAGTGTTTAATGAACAAAGGCAGAGTCATATTTAATCTAAATGTATACTACAGATGAGAGAGCTTTCCTTGCTTCTTTTCTTTGAGACTTCCTTGGCAGTCTTAGTGACCTAGAGATTTTTTAAATCTAATTTTAATTATTTTATTACCAACAAAAATGTACCATATCATGCATCCGAGAGATACTTTAAACCTTTAGCAAGTGTAATGGCCTTGATTTTTATTAAGCAGCAAAGTTTGGAAAAATTAATGAATACACTCAGAAGACATCTTTTAACAAAATTGAAAGGGGGTGTTATGGCTGAAGCACCACTGAAACGAGCCTCTGGGAGCCAGTCACGTAAAGAGTGCATATTTGTAGTAGGATTTGGTTGCAGTAAATCTGTACTTTACTTATTCTGACAGTTATTTCAGCCTATAAATCTAATTTCTGAAATGGAAGAAAAAATGTATAATGATTTAGATATTATGGATCTGATCCCAGCCTCCTTGTCTAGATGAAATGACCCAACTCATTAAAAATCTGCACTGAAGAATTAGTGCAGGTTTAGTATTTCAAAGAGTAACTCTGTGCAGTTGATGTATATATGGCAACTACTGTTGTTAAGAACAGGAATACCAAACCATATTTGTTCAGAAGTGTGTTAAATGAACAAAATAATCTTTGAAAATTTATTGTGAAGTACATATCCTGTTTATTTTTAGGCAACATTTTTTTGTGACTGCGAAGATGCGTATAAGGGTTCTCTGTGTGAAGAATTTGATGCCTGTCAGAGCCAACCCTGCCAGAACAACGCAACCTGCACTGATGTAGCACAGAAACACGACAGGAACAATTTCACCTGCAGCTGCCTGCCTGGTAGGCTTTGTATTACGCTTTGAATAATGCATCTTTGCTTTGACATTTGGTGCATATCTTTTGCAGAGCAGTGAACTGTGCAACTTCAGATACCAGAACAGACAGGAAATGCAACAACAACATAAGGGCAGTGGAAGATTCTCCATTGGTGAAAAATGCCACTGAAAGCACACAGCTGAGCCATAACCTAATGAGGGAATAATTCATAACTAATGGAACCTTACATAGTATAAACACATGAACAAAGTTTAGTTTACATCAGCTTTTTCTTTATTAGGGTTTTTTTTTTTTTTCAGAAGTGTTCTGTTCTGGTTTTTTAAAGTAATCCTTCTAACTTTTTTTTAGTAGCAAATGTCTAATTCTATTCAAATGGCTCAATCATTATTAACTTCAGTGGTTTTTGTTTCTACCCATAATTATTTTTTCCGCCAAAATTTGTGCCTGCACATTAAAACACAGTCAAGAGAACTAGCTGTTTTCACTTAGCTTTGAATTTCTAAAAAATATTCATTGCATATTAAAAATATTAAAGAAAATCGTAGGTAAGAGTTTAATCATCATAAAAGTTTCCATATGCAAGCTTCAGAAACATTTGTATGCAAATGTGATCATATTTTCCAAATTCTGATAGAAGGAAATGTTATGAAGTTAAATATCAGCACAAAATGCAGAGGTGTTATGACTCTTAAGTGTATCTCACCAAAAATCTGCTTTTTTTTCTGCCTCTGTGGTGATGGTTTAGCACCTCTGCATTTCTAGTCCTTGCAATGTTCTTGCGATGCTATTCCTGAATCATGTTCTCTTTCAGATGGACAGAACATGCACTATAGATAATAATAAGATAGGACATATTTATTTTTGTAAATCTGTCATAAGTTGTTATCTCTGATGAGTTTTCCTGCAAGCTCTAATGACAACCACAGGAAGTCCGATTCTTGTAGCAAGGTTCAGAGCAGCACAGTCATTTCTGCCTCCGTGCTGCATTCTTTGGGATACACACTGAATTCCAGGGTAATTTTGATCCTTCACAAACTTGGTAAAAGTTCAAAGATGGAAGAAGGTTTAAATGAGTTAAGCATGTTCAATACTGTGTCATGATTCATAATAATAATCAGCTGAAGGTGAGACCTTGAAAAGCTCTGAAGCCTACAGGTGAAAGATATCAGTGGATGCAGTCGTCTGTAATACTTCATTGTTGGTTTTATAAAAGTTATGTTAATTTGAGACCAATTAGAATTGCAGAAAATCACTAGTGTTCCACAGTGAAGCTGAAATCACTCCCTCCAAGTGCCTCAACCTGGTCCAGAGGACCTGCCTCATGAGACCACAGTTTTGGCTTTCAATCTCATTTTTTTTCTTCAGTTTAGGTGATTCTATGAAATCATGTTACAACATACAACAGTTTCTTTTTCCAGGTTTTTCATTGCAGAGAATAGGTTTATAACAGCTCTCTTTAGCGTATAAAAGTGGAAGATACGCAGAGTGTCTGATAGATCCTTTTCTGTAGTAGTGCTCTAGCAACTCCAAATATAATAATCTGTGTTGACAGCTGTTTTATGGTGATGCCATAGATTTGAACAGTCAATGGTTTTACTCTACCCAAAAGACATAAATTTTAATTTTGGTTGCATTAAAAATAATTATTTAATATAAAACATTATTTCCCCCCTATAATTTGGTTTGCATTTTTTTTCCCCTTCTTTTTCCTTTTTCTCCCCTGTACCAGCAAAATCCTAGCCCAGGTATGTCCTCTGTCTCACCTTGGAGTCTTTGTCTTCTGTACCTGTTCATAGCAGTGTATTAACAGTGTCATCTGGTCACAGCTTATGGGTCTTTAACACCAGCCCTTGGGATACACATGCTTGTTATGGAAGATATTTATAATTTTTGTAAGGTTCCTTTAAGAAATGTAAAATGTGTCTGTGTGTAGCACGTAGTTTTTTCTTCAGTCATGCATCCAAGATAGATTCTTGAAGGTAAATAAAAATTAGAAAAGGAAAATATGTGGTATTTGTTAAGGAATTTAAGTTTGGAGTGTATAATACTTTAGATTGTATTTTAAGTTTGTTCATTTTTTGGGGATGTGTTACAGACATCAGACATATGGAACAAAGCAAACTTATGGTCAAATAGTACAGTACACACAATCTGTAGCTTGTGAACTTATAGAAGCTTATTTGGAAGAGTTTGCAACTGTGCTGAGCAGTTCTTCACAGCTCCCACTTAAAATAAACACTCTTTTTGAAGCCCAGAAGTAGAAGCAAATGACAGTCATTCAGCATATGCACAAATAATTCGTAGTGTCAAGTTTTGTTTAAAGTCTTGCTGAAGATTATTGACTTGAGATTCAAGATACATTTGAAAACCATTCCAAAATGACTTATTTTTTTGGTTACATGGGTGCTGTTGAGGGCCCAGCACCTACCTCCATTACACTGGTGCTGTCAGAATATTGCTGTTGCTAGAATACAACTGATATAATCTCTAGATTTCTGCTATTTGTTTATGTTTCTCCAATGAAGTATGTGTTTGAATTAGAAATCTCATTTTGTAAGAAATTAGAAGACTGCCCTGGATTTTATTGCTTATATTGTTTAATTTTATTCAAGAAAAGTAATGGTAGTGTTTGGATGACCTAGCAATCCATTTAGTGATAAACCCTCATTTTTGCTCTGTCTTCTGAATATTGTGTGCTGTCTTGTAGGTTACACTGGAGAGCTGTGCCAGTCAGAGATCGATCATTGCATCCAGCAGCCATGCCAGAATGGAGGTACCTGCTCTTCCAACATCAATGGATTCAGTTGTCAATGTCCAGAAGGTAAACAGCAAGCACCTGTTACATATACCTCATACAAAAAAAACCCCAAACTGGTGTTTTATGGGGTGTACTTAGTCTAAATTTTCAGTTATATAGGTATATAGATAAATATATTTAAATGTTTTTAAAATTGTGCCTTAGCCCAAAATTGTAAGCAGAAAAACCATCCAGATGACAAATCTTTGTATAAGATGCAGTTGGATATGAAATGTGGTAGGAGCTGAGTGTTTCAGGGTATAGGTGGTGCAGAAGTGTTTTCATTCTACAGTAGAAATCAGGCTCCAGCACTGTGAGAAAGGTGAATTTGAGAAGAGTTAGGGTGATTTTTATGTTGTCCACTAAACACGTGAGAAAAAGATTCCTCCCTTGTAGTACTTGCGCAGTTCCACATACGGGCCAGTTGGCTAAAATGTATGTAAGAGTAATGACTCAAAACTAAAAGAATTACTTAAATCCCCTAAAGTTTTAATTAATTCTCCTTTCTATTTGGACATATTCCTGTCTCGACATGAAAGCTTTTCACTGATTCTAACTGGTAAACCCTGTAAATGTAATGATGTGAAACAAGGACACCCCAATGCCAGAGTGTGCTTTCATAACAGTGTGCTGACTGCAACGACAGATCCCTAAATTGCGCATGAAAAAATTATGAGTGGAAGCTTTCAATTATGAAGCCTTCTATTAGTTATTTATAATTAAGATTAGAACTTTGAACTAATTATACTTCTGTCCTTCCCTGATCTGTGGATATTGGTTTTGTTCTGCCAGCACCTTATACTTGCTCTAAGGGTGCAAGTCTTTGATAACTGCTCTTGTAATACCTACTGGCTTAATAATGAAGATTATTTGTAGTTTCTTCAGACTGATTCCTTGCTTTTCTAAAGTGGTATGCTTTAACACTTAACAGCTGTGTTGAAACACAGACACTGACATTTTGACAGCAGGGCAGATCCTGCATGTGGATGAATTTAGAAAATTGTTTTTCTTATAATTACTAGTGAAATTCAGGAGAAAAATATCACTGTTAGGCTCAGTCAATATTTACTTGCATAGGAAATCTGTTCAAGAATCTTTAAGGATACTGTGCAGGAAATGATCTTTCCAGTAATGTTGGGAAAAACAGCTACTTTTGGGGTTTTTGATTGGTTTATATCTGCGATATTTGTTTCTGTGTGTAGCACACCTTAGTTGCTCGCTCCTAATGACCTGTTAATGAATATGCTGACCATATCTCAGCTTCTCTCCTGCCACCCCTGGCAATACTGCCCACGGGACAGGGTCGCTGGTGGGCCGAGGTCCCTGGATGGCTCTGCTGGGATGTGCTGGACGCTGTGGCTGGATTGTGGTGCCTGTATCAGCTCTCAGTGCCCTGCTAAATGGCACCTCTGCCCTGGGCCCAGTGCAGGGCAGTGGCTGCTCTCCGGCCCCGGGATCCTGTGCCAGTGGCCATTAGCCGTGAGGGGAGAGGGCCCGGCTGCCAGCGCCGCCTGGCCCACGGCCCTGGCGCGGCTGCCAGCAGCAATGCTGCTCCTACAAATGCACCTGCTGGCCGTGCCAGGGCCCACTCTGTGCCCCTGTGCCGTGGGGGAGCACAGCAGAGGGAAACCTCCCCTGCATCTCCCTCCAGAGCCCTCTCCCCACGCAGGCTGATGGAGGGTTACCCAGTGTGCCACTGCTAGAGCGCAACCTTCCCACCAGCAGCAGCCTTTTGCTGCAGGAGAACCAAGCCATGGACACCCGTTCTCTCAGTTTGCTCGTGTTTGGACATCGCTGTGCTAAGCCACTTGATTCTTCAGTCTTTTTGCCTGCATTGTTGCTTGAATATTTATCTTCTGCTCCTTTCTTTTCCACTGATCCATATTTGTGTTTGGTAAGTTTCCAATTGTTTCTGTTTTGTGCTCTGCATTATTTTGGCACTGCTATGGTACTGTCTTAGTGTTGAGGCTGTAGGCATTGCTCTTTTTCTTTCTGAGCACTTTGGTATCATTTTCTTACTATTTTCTTACTATTTTCTTACTATTCTGGTCTTTTTGTTTGTTGGCACTTTGTTTTTATTATGTGTTACACACTTGTATCCCTTTTCTGCTTTGAGTCTTGAGGTTTTCCATGTCTTCTGGATTTTCCTTAAAGACCCAATGTGATTTCTGAGCCTTCCAGAGGAAAGTAAAAACCCAAACTGTCCCTTAGCAACTTGAAGAAGTACCTTTCTGCTCCTAGGTTTGGTGATAGGCAAACATGCTTTTTGGGTCATCTTTCTGGAACTTTCTGTGCAGAGTTGCCAGTTCCAGTCTCCTGTGTTGTTTCCTTAATTCCAAGAACAGCCATGTCATAGAGCAAAGATAGCATTGGAGGGAAAGCTTTTACTCTGGTTGCTCATTTATATGTCTGACATGTTTACATGGTATAAATATTTCCTAAAGCACTGGGACAACAAAAGAAAAAAGTTTTACTGAAATGCACTTACAACTCCTGTTAAAATCAGTTTTTGTACATTGACCTGCATTATTTCCAATGTAGAAAAAGCCTTTAGAAGGGGATAGAATGTTGCAGGAATCACTTTCTGGACTGGCCAGGAGTATTTATCTTAGAAAGACTGGTTTTGTATTAGTTCCTTGGACGTGAGAAAATCATTCTTATGTTTGCATGAACAACTGACATCTTTGTGTGCATGGTTGCTCTTCTTGTGTCAGCCTGTGATAACTCAACAGCAGCCCCAAGGGTTCTCCCTGACTCCCTAATAGCTGCTGGTGGTTCAAGGAGTGAACGTTTCCCATGACATTACACGCCTGGGCTTCCTGCTCACGTTGTCCCCGTGATGAGGGCCAGCCTTGCTGCAGGAGTGTCACAGCCTGTCTGCAGGGGCCGTGCTATTGCTCTGGAGTAGCCTAATGGGAACATTAAGTAATAAGGTGTAGCTTTTTCATTTTGTGCTGGGAGATCTAACGCCAACAAGCTCAAAAATTCAGACATTTTGTGGAAGGAAAGATCGAGTTGATTTAACAAAATGTGTTGTCTAAGTTTACTAATGGCTGTGACTTGTTCATTCTTACATCTTTTGAGGTGTTAGCCTCTCATAGAGGCCTATTTTTGGAGCTTTTGTTTGGGTTTTGAAGAGGTTTGGTAATTTTTGTAAATACAGCAAAGGATAGTTAATTGAAAATTGCAGATGCAGTAACTTGCAAATTTGCTGTTTCTAGCATGTCTTCAAATTTTCCTTTAAAAATAACCCCCTACCAACCCTCCAATTTTCTAATTTAAGTGAGGTCTCTGGCTCTGCTGCTGTTCTGCTGTGCTTAATAGTAATCGTTTGTTGAGAAAAGGCTTTTCTTTCTGTAGTGCTAATTCAGCACAGTGGGGAAAGGTAGCCAGGGAGCTCTTGTTTGTGTAAGAACTACAGACTGGAGATATCATGTGGCTAGGCTGAGAAGGATAAGAAAACATGGCAAGTATCACAAAGGGAAAAGAAAAAGATGGCAGATAAAGGAATGAAATGGAAACAATGAAGAATGATCTTGAGATTGTGCATTTCTCTTACAAATGAGATCTGTGGTTCATGAAAGAAGCATGTGATAACTGACAGAAGGTCAGATCTGAGGCACTGAAAAAGCAGCCTATCTCAGATGTGAACCATTCATTATTATTCTTTAGATAATTTTACTGTCCTGAGAGTTCTTTAGTAAAGAAAATTTCATTATGCTTCCAGATTCCATTTTCTATGGGATGTGCTGTAACTTTTAATATCCAAAATATGTCAGAAAATAAACTGTTATCTGAAGTTGTTGAATCACCTGTGTTAAAGAGACAAGTGGATTTTATACTTGAATTTATAGTGAAGAAGCTTAAGCAATACTAAAGGCCAAAGAATTTGTTTAAAATTTTGAAACTGTTTTTGTGAAAATGATGTTTGGGATCTTGTACTTACTTAAAATAGGGTAGGGATCTTTGATTGGTTTTTTTAAAGTTTCATATTGCTAAACATATATTTAACACATATTACCTTCAAATGATCATGCAATGAAATTTCTAGATATTCTAAAAACATGCAGATAGTAAACATGTCAACCTGAACATGAATATTTGAAGTTTATATTCAGAATCATTCCATAAGTACCCTTATCACTGTTAAATATCTTCTTTCATTTTCTTCCACTCATTATAATGTATAACATACTACTGTATTGACAGTAACATTAATGCATTTTATTTGAGCTGATTGGGGCACTGCTCATTCATTTATAAATTTGGTAACCATTTTTTTAAGCTTCTGAGAAGTTATGTATATTTCCAAAGTACCCTGAAGTGGAATTAAATATACAAATAATAATTTGAAACATAAAAACACCCTGGTTGGAATAAGCAAATGTCATTACACTTAATTAATAAACAGATAGTATTAAATTAATAAACATATGTTTCAGAGATGTTGAAGATAGTTATCCTTACTGATGTAGTTATCAAATTCACAGAAATCTTTGTTAAAAGTTTTTTAAAAACCTGTATGGAAATTGCCTGATTATGTGGTGAGGAAATGTGTTTCTTCCACAAACAAATTTTGTAAAATTAGATAGAATGAAAGACGTGGTACTTTTGTTTGTGTTTTTTTGACATATTTTAAAGATTTGGAGAGTCTTTGTTAGTCTTGTTCATAAGATAATATTAAAATAAATTAGTAGTGGACTATGGTTTTGAACAAAGCCAGATAGTAATGAGCAAAGTGTAGATCAGTTATAATAAAGAAATAAACTTCTGTTACAAGATGTTTCTGAAGTTCTGTTCCATGCAAGTTTAATGTCCTGATGATGAATACAGATGAACTGCTTTCAGTGTTATAGGAAAACATTAATCTTTGATAGAAATAGCTTGCATTCAGTTGGCCAACCCCATAAAACTGGCGTGCTTCTTGGACTGTTCCCACTTGCTCTATGCAGAGGTCACCAGATCGGAGAGAAGAGACAGAAATATTTTCATTCAGGATAAAATATTTTTGAAAAATGCTCATCATCAATAAAGAATGTCATAGCCATCCTCTAGAAGAAGACAGAGAGAAAACAATGCTATGATAAAGAGTTTAACATATAGATTACTTGAATTACACGTTTTAGGATTGATTTTATTTTACTGTTGACAGTTTGATTTGAGTAGCTGCAGATAACTACTGCTGGCAATACACTGAGCAAAAGTGTCCTGAGATATCTGCAGGTGTTTCTGAAAATACTGGAAAGTAATAAATTTATGAATGCTCTTATTACCATTTCTGTGGTTTAGAAAATGGAATTTGACAGCTATAGAAGATGCTAAGTTGTGATTCATATGTGTTGATTTGCAATAGCAGCTAGAAAATGCACATTGTCACCATGAATCTTAATTGACTGGGAGAACAGAAGTTATTTGCCTAGATTTAGAATAGTTTAAGTTTCAAGATCTTAACTTTTTTTTCTCTCCTTCATTGTTCATGTAAAAGCCTTTTTCTCTAGTACATCTTGCAGATGTCATTGTAACCTCTTTAGGTTTACGTGGAATAAACCTATTTTCTATCTTGAATCCAGGAAACTGGGTCACACAGCTGTTGCATATGGAAGATATCCCAAGGTTACTGGTGATTAGAATGCAGAATTCTTCATATTACCATCAGAGAGTTTAATTTACCTGAAGAACATTTTGTTGTTAATTAAAAATTTTTATGGCTGTTTAGTTTCTGGTACTTACCACTAATCTAATGTTTTTACCTGGCACCTTCCCAAATTGCTCTTATTTTTAATAGACTTCTCCTTAATGCTTGAATGGGTTTAGCCTTTATTCATCTTTGTCCGTAAAGACTTAGCTAGGGTGAATTTTGATCAAAACCTTAAAGCATTTTAATGATTTCTTGATCCTTCTGATTAGTATCTTTTTTCTCTTTACAGAATTCTGGTGAAATACTATCTATTTCTATTTCCTCACAAGCCAAATTTCTATAGGGAAGATAATAAATTGTATTTTTTTCAGTACTTATTCCTGTATTTGAAATTTAAAAGTTTTGTAATCTTGAGCTCTAGCAATTCACAGACTTAATTTTTCACATACTTGTAATTCTTGGAATTGGGTCTAACATAACAGTCAGAGAAGTCAGGTGTTCTGCAGACCATATAAAAGGTAGTTCTACAGTGTCTTCAGAAAATGTTTAATTTCCTTGACTTCCACGTGGCTCTTTTGCTTTCAATAGCCAAGTAATTAAAATCCCACCAAGATGAGAAATCTGCCTTTTATCTGGAGCTTTTCTGCCTCTGAAAACATTTTTCTGATCTAGTTTCTATCACTGCCCTGGAGGTCTGTAGCAATTTGTGAAGCATATCACCTAACTTAATACTATTATTCTTCTTGACAACTAGCCAAATGTCCTGATCCATGTAAGCACAAACATTGTACTGTGGTTTTTAGTATAAATATTTTCTAATATTGCTTTTCCCCTTTACCTCCTACGTTACTCCTTCGGTAAATTTTGTAGTCAGATCTCTCAAATTTCCAGTAGTCTTTGCATTTCAGTCATGTCTCTGTTATACCAGTAATGACCTAGATGCAGGGTTGGGTTCATGTTAGCTGGTTGAAGAGCAGTTCAGGATATATTTCTCTGCAGATAAACAATACTCCTTTTTTTTTCTCCATAAATTTGTTCTGTTTTCAGTCAATACACCTCTGAATTTTATTTTTAAAGTTACTACTTGCATTATTTGTGTTCAACAATTGTGCTGATATGGATTTAAATGTACATTCAGAAATGCCAAAATAATAGATTTCCAGATTTTCTGCTTTGAGTATTTTTGGATGTTTAACTCATACTTAAGATTTAAACTTCCAGAGTCACCTAAACGCATTTCACAGTGCAGTCAAAGATAGCACAAGGGCAGCATGTTTTGGTGTATTTTAAACCTGCATATGTTCTTCAAGTGCTTTGTCACTTGAAACATTAGCCATCTGCCAGTAACCTCGTCTTTGTAGGGAAGATTACTGCAAAGGTTGTAGTGAAGCAGCATTAGTGTCATTGTGTGACCTCAGATCTCCTTGATCCTTTTTAATCTGGTTTCAGAGTTAGTTTAGAGATTTCACTGGACTCATTGGCTGATCTCCTCCTGCTAATAGTTAAAAGTCCTTACAGATTCTTTTAAATCTGACCAAGATTTTGCTATAACAGTACAAGCTGTTTTTTTAATTTGTTGGTGAAGCGTTGCTGGAATTACATCCTTGATCTTGGGGTTTCTGTTCTTTGCAGATTCTAATGGTTAGTTATAATCTACAGGAGGGACCTCGAATACAGGATTCCACAGTATCTGTTTTTAGGCTCTCTCTGTTCAGCGCTGGTGAGCAGGTGGTCCTGACAAAGCCCATGAAGCAGTTGAAGCCATAGGATAGCAAAATGGAGAGGGCAGAAGGCTCTTGCCTGTTCTTCATCTGTGCCCTGCCAGACCTGGTATTACTTTCCTGGTCTGTTGCAGAGTTATGTATGTCTGAACTGTTTAAAGTCTAATCTGTAGGTTGTTTCTTTTCTTTTCTTTTCTTCTTCTTAATTACTTTTTTTTTTTTGTAAATTGGATTATCTTTCCATGTTTTTCATTCCATACCTCTGATGTAAGACTTATGGACATATGAGGGAAACGTGACCTTTTAAGTCATTTGTGCAGGACCTAATATTTTGAAGATGCCCCTAAAATCCTGCTGCCAACTGTGACTAAAATAATCCTACTTTGTCTGGAACTCACAGAGCAGTTGTGGCTTTTCCATATTTTCTTAGTTACAATAATATATTTTGTTAGTTCTGTGAGTAGATCTCAGTCGTATGCTCTGTGTGGGCTACTCACCTTTGTTTAATATTCTATTGTAATGTTAAGAGCTGTTCTAGAACGTAAGATATTCCAAGGAGCTGTAAGCCTGAAAAATTATGGTCTATACAAATGGACCAAAAACTCATTAGAAAAAAAAAAAATTGAATGGAAAGGATAGTTTGCTCTTTTATTTGGAAGGGTGCTAGAATTTGCTTTTCTGACTTGCTTATGGGTACAGTAACCACTCACCATGTTCCTACATATATGATGTATGTGTGTAGAGATACAAGCTGTAGTTAGCATACTGCAATTTGTTACAATATTATTCTTCTCTACATCTGATTTTAAAAAAACTCCCTTACAAGAATATCCTTTTTGTTATGTCTATTTTTGGTATGGTGTTGCTTCAATAAATCATTGTCTCTTCTACTAATGGGAAGTCTGTTCTTGTAAAAGATATTATTTAAATTATTGAAACTCAATAAGCCCATGTTCTGTTTAAGAGGTTGTTATACTTAACATACAAGTTAACAGTTAGGAAAAATAGGTCAATTTTGGCTTTTTTTTAATCCAGGCTAGCCAGCTCCTGATCTTTAGAAAATCTCTTCTGCTTTTCTAGCCAGATGCACTCAGAAAGCAGATAAGCACTGTCAGTTTCAGCAAATATTTTTGCAATTCACTGCCTTAATGATATGATAGTATGATTTTAGCTGAAGCATCTTTTTTCATATCATATTAATGGGCAAAATTAGAGTTTAATATATAGGAAGTCTATATTTTTATAATATTCATAGAACTAAAAAAGGAATATCGTTCTATCAATGGCTTACTTTTAACATAGTTTAGTTATTAAAATTGTATGCATATAAGAATACTTACTTATCAAAACCATTTCTTTCTTTTAGGGTTTTTAGGAACTTCTTGTGAAGAAAAAATAGACCCTTGTGCATCATCTCCCTGCCAGAACAATGGAACCTGTTATGCAGACAGACTTGCCTTCTCCTGCAGTTGTAGTCCTGGCTTTACAGGGCCTACATGTGCTCAGCTGATTGACTTCTGTGCTCTGAATCCGTGTGCACATGGCATTTGTCGCAGTGTTGGAACCAGCTACAGATGCCTCTGTATCCCTGGTTTGTACCAGCAGTTACATGCTTTGTAAAGCTTCTAATATTTTTATATGTAGATTCCATATATAGCTTAAAATGACTTCCTTTTTTCTTTTCAGTCTATAAAACACATTGAGCAGATGTTCTATCAGTTTAGGGTAATGATAGGAGTCTACACGTTGCATACTGCATTTGGAAACTCAACATTTGCAGAGTGAGCAGTGAAAAATACCCACTGAGATCCATATGGTTTGACTGATCTCTACAGCTGTATTACAAAACCATAGTCTGCAGGATAAATCTTTTTTGAGGCAAGGTATCAGCGCTGTTGGAACTCCAAAATTTGGTAGAGAGAATGGAAAATGTGACACTGATCAGTAGGAAAGGAGTAGAAACAAACAAGTTGGCTGAAGAAAGGTACAGAAGGAAAAAAATCGGTGACTCCAAAGAGTTTAGTTCTGCCATCCATGGTTACATAAATTGTCTCTCTAGAGAAGATCCAGTGGTGCTGCTCAGGTGAGTAGGGCGAGGACACAGCTGGGCAAGGACACTCAGCACAGCCCGACAGTCATGGAGTCTGGGTAGCATCTGACTTAGCTCTAGATTTTTTTTTTTCTTCATTGTACCAGTTTAAGAGAATATTGGGGTGCTAATACCTCCCTTCATACATTTTAGCAATAGTTATTAATAGGTGAAATAGAAGTTAGAATGTATGATAACCTGGGCTACACATCCACCACTGCTTAAGCACTTACAGAGTGAATACCAATCTTTGTTTTCATTTCAATAATTTTGGCACCTTTTTAAAAAAATCTGTTCCTATAAAGCTGTAAACTTGAAAACTAAAGAAATTAAGAATAAAACAAATTTCCAGTGTACAAGAGATAAACTAGGAGCGATATTGGATAGTTAGTAGCTCTACGGTAACATGCGTGTTGTTCTACGTTTCTTTCAGGTGAATACCTTCTCTTGATGCTTTTCCTTATTTTTGGGAAATCAGTCACAATTCTTCTTCTTTTCTGTCTCAGTTAGCAGGATGTGCATCTATCCAACCAATCTCATATTTCTGAATATGGGGATTTTGTAATGAAATCTACTAATTCTGCGTTTTTATAAGGTTTCAGAATTTATCTGAATTTATATTTAGTGATATGGAAGGGACTATCAGAAGTTTTTTGGGAGGAAGTCACAAATTAAGAGAATCTAGTGGAAATTTGTAGTTGGATTTGACAGATTTATTGTTAAATTACATATTCTTTTATAAAGGGAAAAAATATGAAAGTGAAATTCGGACAATACCATAATAGTGTTATCTTATAATTCATTTGTTGATAGCACATGTGAATTTATACATACAAGATTATAAGAATCTCATGTAAAAGCTTTAACCATTTAAATATATTAATATGTTTAACCACAACAGCAACAACAACAAAAAGCAGGCTCTATTTTATGGACAGTTTTTCAGGAACGATCCTCAATTCTTCTGCGTGCATGTTTGCAACTTTTCAGAAACAAGAGGAAGGTAGATTTTTGTGGCAAGATGGGTCCAGATGTTTAAGTGACCTCAAATGTTTTCAGCTCAGATGTTTACGTGAATGATGTGGGCAGTTTTCGTCTTAACAGAAGAATGGCATTATGTAATGCAGAAGGGGATTTCCTAACATGTGATTTGTTTTATATATTTCAGGAAGTGAAGATGATGTTTCTTTAATTACAAATATTCAAGCTTCTTTTTTGAAATGTTTAATTTCTTTGCTGTTTGTTTGCATAATCGAGGAATCCTTAGAGAAAAGGGCAGGATATTGAGATGAAGAGCAACAGGCCTAATTATATTTTCTAGCCGTTGAAGGGTACAAGCTGTTAGGGTAGGGTCAAGAAATACCCCTGCAGAGGGTGGAGAGAATATTGAGATGAGGAGCTGCCTAACGCTGGACAACAAGGAAAGCCATCAAAATGCATCAATATATTTTGGTCTTTAAACAGTTTTTAATATAAGGCTGAAACCACAGTTGATGAACATTTGTAAGACTACCAGTTCTGTGTGTGCTCTGAGAAGTTCTGAAAAGAATTGTCAGGGTTCAAGTGCTTTGAAGTGTAGAAATCAAAGCACAGGAAGATATATTCTATCTGTATAAGTGATGGGAAGATAAGTCAAGTCAACAGAAACCTGAATTTCTGAATTAGTGTAAAAAATTTTTCTTCTAGATGTTTGTTCCAAAAAGGGGGCCAATTTCTGGAGCATCGAGAGCTGTCCAGCACAAATGTCCCTTACCCAGTCATTCATGGCAGGAAAACCAGATGTTTCTCTTTCCAAGTAAACCAGGGAAGTTTTAATCTTCTTCAGCACTTTCCTTGCCTGTGGCTCAAACAACAACAAAAAAAGCTAGTTAAATAATCTTGGACAAATAAAAGCTTTTTTTCCTGAGCTTTGTCACCTAAACCTGGTTAGAATTCCATAGTTGGACTTGATCAAAATAGTTCTGTTTCTCTCAGGACTTAAAAGTAGTCTTAGACCTCTCATGTTATGGAAACTTATTTGAACAATATTTGAGCTTTTGAAAGAAGCCATAGAGGTTGCATCCAGGACCACATATGACACTTAGTTGAAATCTTTTGTGTTGCTCCATGTGTGCAATTTAAAAAATCAATTTATTTTTTCCAAACATTTTGTAGACTGCTGTAAACATCACTTTTAAAAATAGCATTGCTTCACATAGAAGTGGAGCTAGAGGCCAAATTGTGTGAGCCTTTCATTACTCTGTCAATAGTTTAAAAACCTGGGTAACTTATTTCAAAAGTTCGTTTAAGAACTGCACCTAAGTGGTAGCAAGATAGGAATAGACAGAATCATTTGTTTCCTTCTTTTATGCCTTTTCATTGTTGTGAACATACCATTATGGGCTTTTTTTAAGTCATAGCAGCAGAATTTAAATCAATCATCTTCAAATATTTTCCCCATAAGTTAAAGCAATAGTAGATAAATGGGAGTCAATTTCTGTGTAGATCAGCATTTAGGAGGCATCGTAACACACTTTGCTCCTGGTTTGGGTAATTATTGCTTGTAAGGCAGATAAGAGCAATTAAATTTGAGAATTCCTAGGTTTCAAGTCCTAAAAAAACCCCAAACGAAAGCAATGACTCCAAATCATAGTCTAATACGTTTTTGGGATCTCTATCAAAAAGCAGTTTGCTGGAGTGGGTGAGTTATGTCTCTGATATATTAAGAAGCTGGATTCTATTTACAGTTTTGCCTGAAGAGACTTTGAAGGTCTCTGTTACCTTACTTGTAAAGTGGATGAAAAAAATTTGTGTACAGTTTAGTAGCATTATCAAGGGTTAATAATAAAGATATTACCAGGAAAGAAATAGTCTCTGCCTCATGACCCTGAGGCTTTCTGACTTGTAGGCTCTCAGCATCAGTGTGCCAGCTCCTAGACTGCTGTCTTCTTTCTACAGGAGGCTTTCAGACATATCCCTGAATCCCTGTACATTATTTTTTTCTAGATACATTAATGGAAAAGTTGTTAAATGACATTTTAGAACTCTTGTCTATATTGATTATCTGGTATGTCTGAAACAGAGTTTTAAAGACTTTGGAACCTGTCACTTATTTTTTGTGTTCAGCTCTGGGATACCATGTTTTTTTTGGTTTTTTTTTTTTTGAGATATTTTACAGATGATATAATCTTCTATTACAGAAGCAAACCGCCACAGTTTGCTTATATGTGTGACCTGAATGCCATGCTTCCTTCATTCACTGTTTTACAGTGTCAGGTGGATTTTCATCTGTGTTACATTTGCCTCAAAAATTAAACAAGAGAGGAATTTTACATAGTTCCAATTAGCCCAAGGTCTGTGCAATTCTCATTGCTTGGCAGTTTTGTTTCCATGTTTTTCTGGGCAGTATACAGATTTGAAGAATGATAAATGATAGTAGTAATACTTGCATAGCTGCACAATTTGCAGACATTTGCTACTAATTTTTTGTGCGTGTGTTGGCTTTCATTGTGGGCGTTGTTATAATCTCCATCATCTAATAGCTTGTACAGGAAAGCTGATTTGTATAAGCTAACTTGGAAAGCAGTCTAATACCTTTGAATGTTCCTATTTCCAGAAGGGAAGGAAAAGTAAGTTATTTCCAAGTCGAACATCTTTTTCAAATGTCTGTTGGGGCTCTGTGGAATTCCCAAGCCTACACAACCATACCTACTGTGTATTGTTTGTGTGATTTTTCAATTGCATATGAAACCTTACCTTAAATCTTTAATTATATGCTTATACACTCCCACTATTTATATTTATCACCTGACTTTTTACAGGTAACAAAGAAATACATAGTGTTTAGATATTACATGCAGAGTTTGTGGCATGTGTTTTCATTGTACCCCATGTTAAAGAACTAATTCTGATAAAAGTTCCTTTGTTGGATTTCTCATCTAGAAGGTGGTTGGTGAAACAAGTGGGACCCCACTGGGACTGTTCGTAGAACATGTATTTAGTCCCTGAATCCCAAAGCAGTTTCTTCCTCTTCCTAAGCCTTTTCTCTTAAACCTTTTTAACTCTATACTCAATTATTTTAATGCAGCTACTGTTACAAAATTTTATAAATGCAAATATTTACTATAGTATTTTTAATTTTATCTATTCCAAAGTGGAGAAATATATCTAGAAATTGCATAGCTTAATATTGCAGGAAAGTTTTGCATTTTGGTTCCTTAAAGACATAGGGGTATAGATTTTGAAACTACAAAGCACATGTACAGATATTAAGACCTGCCCTCTACTTTGTAAATGTATATGATGACATATATAGAACATTTGGAAAGAAAAGAGGAGTTTCAGAAAATGTTCTGCAGGGTATAAAAAGTGGCTGCAGCTTTAGAATTAGTACCATGGACTATGTTCTCTTAATTTTACTGCTCATGCAGCTTAATAGATGGCTCTAGGTGCACAGGTTTATCTTGGTGCCTTTGCAGAGGCCAGTGCAACATTTGCCTGTAGCAGCTGCAATTTTTCTTTCCTCTCTCTTTTCCCTTCCCACATCTTGTAATTGGGGCAGGATATGTGATCTCCAGAAGAAGTGACTTTAGGTTAATTCATGTTCCTGGCTGTCTCTGAGCCATTTATTGCTTCTGTTTCCTCATCTTATTTCCAGTTCTACATTAAGACAACCTTCCATGCAATCTGGCCATGGCTGGGAAGCATGGCTTCCTACCTTCCTGCCATCTGGAGCATTCTTCTCTCTTTCTCTTATTTAATTGCTATATAAGCTCAGACTTTAACTGAACACATTTATTTCTTGACTATGTAATGTGCAGCTCTGTGTTAGTGAACAACCATGTGTATGAACTGATGCTGTTCCCTTCAAAATTGAGCTCTTTTGCATTGCACCCAATTAGGCCTTCCCATAAAGATGGGATTTTATGTTCTGCTGCCTTGATTTGGTGAAGTTAAGTATGGATAAACTCAGGGAATCACTATTGAGGAGCTAGCGTCTAAATAGGCTAAAAAGCTATCCACTTTGTTCTTTATTGATTTCTAAAGAGAGAGTAAGCTTCTCCCTCTTTCTTTTGTTAACCTGATAGTACAGATATTCTTGGGAGATTTTTCTCCTGTATCTTTGCTCTTGAAGGCTTTGACAAAGTCCATGTCTTCTCATAATCAGCCTGTGTGCTCCCTTTCCCATTTTCTCCTTCTGCAGTTTTTAACAGCCTTGTGCAGAGGTGGTGCAGTTCAGCATATAGCTCTCTGAAGGCCATGCCAGCAAGCATCAGGAAAATAACCTGGTCTCTTCAAGGCAGCCTCCCTGTTGCTTAAGAAAGAGGAAGAAGAATTTTGGGGTCAAGAGGAGGATGGCGACAGATCTGTTTCTGCCTTTGTAAAGACCAGTAGCAGAGGGACAGTCACATAGAGGGAAAAGAGGTAACATAGGGACATCTTTATTTTAGGGGTTTTTTTAGGTTTCCTGTCTATTTCCCAGCCTCTGAAGAGTGCACATCAGAATGGGACCTTCATTTTCAAGTTCTGCTGGAGTTCATGAAGATGCTGATATTGAAGGCTTTTCCAATTTCAAGTGATCTGGGAAAAAAAATGGTGCCCTTTCTGAAGCTGCAATGCCTACTGTGATTTTTTTTAACCTGTTCAGAACGCAGTAGTTGAAGATGGGTTGTTAACATAGGTATTTTTTCTTTCTTTCCGAATATGTCCACAGAAATGCTGCACATCAGAAAAGGTGCAAAGAGCTACATTTGGCATTGCCTGTGATCATAAGAGCAGCAGAATAGTAGCATTAATAGAAAGAGAGGAAGCAATGACACTAGAATCCATTATTCTGAAGTTATTTATGAAAAATTCTCCTGTTTCAATCTAAGTTGTTTAACAAAAATGTAGAAATTATTTATGAAGTCTTTTTGAAGACAAATGTATGAATTCAGTATACTACATGGTTTATATATCAGTATAATTTAAAAGCAGTAATGCAGCGAGAAGTACTCGTTAAGAATGACAAGGTGCCTCAGCTCCCTGAGTAGAAGCATGCCTTTCCCTCAGGTGGCCCCACAGCAGAATTTTCTCCATCCCAGCAGTTCCAGCAGAAGGAAGCTGCTGGCCCCAGGGTGAGTATGAGGAGGGTGAAATCGTGTGTGGGCGAGACCTGCCCTCTCGTGGAGAGAGAAAACATCTTTCCCTGGCTGTGTGCACAGTCTGGCAGCGTGGGCTGGCTGCAGCCTGAGGAGGTGATACCATAGTTTATATTGATTTTGGAAACCAGATGACTATTCAGTAACAAATTCCCTTCATTCCCTTTGAAAGGTGAGAAGTGGAAAACATTTTTTCTGAAAATATCTGATTGCATCGGTGTTAAACACTGGGAATTCCCATCTGTTTTTCTTGAAGTTTTCTGATTTTGGTGGTTTTTGTGTTGGCTACAGATCTCACTACATAAGGATATGTCATAGGATCATAAGCTAGATAAATTTCATTGTAGGCTAGTAAGAAAACACAAACATTTAGCACAATTATTTCTGTATTGCCTGGCTGTCAACTTTTCAGAAAATGGTTCTGAAATGTTTCTTACTATATTGCTAGTCCTAAAGGACAATTTTTTTTGAGAATCATAATGGATGATACTGTGTATACATCTTGAGTAGTACTAACATGTTGGATCTCTGTAAAAATTTTTTTTAAATTATCCGTAATAGGGAGGGAGAGGGGAAATGCAAACGGAGTCTGGAGGTGGAATTTGTCCTATTTTCTATGGTTCTGTGAGAATCTGGGGGCAAATTTAGATCAGGAGAGTGCTTACTAAGATGAGAATCTGCCCCTCTCTTTGGTTCTTTGTTCATGAAAGGTACCCTTCTTTCATATCTAAGGGTTTTGCTATTAACTAGATATTAATTGAGGAAGTAAAATCATGATGCAGAATCTACACTTTGTATTTTAGGCTTTTTCCCTGGCGTCTTTATTTATGCCTGTTGCATACTTATTCATTGTACTTTCACTCATCTAATGCTTTTTAATGTAATGAGTAAATCAAGATTTTGTAAGCATGTGAGCACTGTTCCAGTGCATGGTGTTATATTATAGACTGTGCTATGTCTATAATTTCAACTACTGTTTAGACTAATGGTTGTGTTGCACACTAAGGAATGAAAAACGTGCAGTTTTCAAGTGGATTAACTCATTTTTTTTCTTACCCCAAAATACAAATGACTCAGTGGCTGTTAACAGGCCGTGTAGCTTTTCTGTGCTTCCACTTTCTGTGTCTGCCTAATCAGGCTGTAATACCTGCCGATGGCTTGGGAATACTGTACAAATAGAAGTACCTTAATGCTTCTACAGTGTTTTGACATTGTGCAGCATTAAAGTTAAAACATATTATCATTCTAACTACTGTTATACAATTATCAGCTCTTTGATGAAAAGTAACTTTGATGCAAGGATCCAAAGGAGCTGGGAGATTGTCGATATTCCTGTATTCCTTTTTACAATCAGAGTGTGGGTAGTCACATTGCTGCTTGTGGCCTCTGCCACCAGCCTCCATCCTTACACTTCACTGTGCTTTATCACAGGGGCTGGGGCTTCTCTCGGAACATTGTGCTTCCAGTGTTTCCTTGGTAATATTCACCTGGGGAGCAGATGCCTTTAAAATCAGTGTCACATGTATCTGGCTGCGCAGCATATTTAAATTAGCAAGCATCTGCCCACAGTCTGTACTTGCCTAATTGTTAATTTTTACTGGGAAGTGTTTCATAGCTATTTTTATTTCCTCCTCATGTGATTTAGGTTACCACGGCCTTTACTGTGAGGAGGAATACAATGAATGCCTTTCTGCACCCTGCCAGAACGGAGCCACCTGCAGAGACCTCGTCAACAGCTACGAGTGTGTGTGCCTTGCTGAATACGAAGGTAGGGTGGGGTTTTGAAGTGTTCTCTGTATTTTTTATGGTAGGTTCTGCTACAAACAGAGATATACCATATCCTCCACTGAGCAGAAATATATTCCTCATGTACAATCAACGGAGACAAACTTCAATATTGGTGCTGGCCCCATAACCTTTATTCAAATGAGTAGTTCAGATTTAGATCATCTGTGAAGAATGCATGTCCTTGTCTGGGGATAAGGGGATTCTCTCTGTTCTTCCCATGTGTAGTTTTTTTCTGCTGTTTTTAAGACATGTTAGAAAGCAATGAGTTTTTAAAAGAAAACATAACTGTTAAATAGACTTTTTAATCAGTTATTTTTAGGAGCCTTTTCATAGAGAGCTTTCCAAATTATATTTTTATTAATTTTCTCCAGTGGAGTGAGCTAAAAACATAATAATAAAAGATTAGTGTTTGAAATAGATTAGCACAAAAAAGTACATTTTATGTTGATTGTTCATTTAGAAGACTGTAAAGCCCAGAGATCTGTGACTGCTTTTCCATGTTTAACTGTAGCTATTCTTAGATCTATGTTCAAATGGAATCTGTCTTTGGCATTTCTTAAGTAATTTATAAAATAGATGAGAAAAGTATGTGTTTGGCTGTACAAAATCTTTTATCTCACAGTAGATTTCAGCTGTAATCAGATTAACACATATCAGTGGTCTGTGACATGTCCTTCTGGGGAGAGCTAAAATGATACTTTTTTGTGTATTCTGTTTTGAATCATGCTGTGAGAACATTTTGAATGTAATTTTATATGCTGTTAGTATTAAAAAAAATTATATATATATACATGTGTATTTTACACAGAATGACTATGTTTTAAGGAACATTGCTCCAGCATTTTCTCATTAAGTGTATCAATCCTTATCTGTGCTGATAAGTAATGCTCACTTAACAGCTGCTTGAGGCTAAATATATATTTCATGCTGGTGATTGCACTGCTCTTTGACAATAGGTACAGAATTCATCATTTTAGAGGCCTGGTGAGCAAATGACCCTCAGCTTTTTATGACCATTTAAGCAGTGCTTAACCATAACGTTCATCGTCTCTTCTCGTCCGACCTGCACGTGCACTGGAAGCGCTGCGTGCACAGCACATTCTGCTTTCAATGCAGGCAGGGCACCTGCTCCTGTCAGCAGTTTTTGCTGATCACTGAGCTCTCGTCATTCCAGTACTCAAGGTGTTCAGTGACACTGATGAATAGAGCTGAGGTACCCAGGTCGAGACACAGTGTGGGCCTTCAGAGGCCTCCATCTTTGCACCACCAACTCACTCCCCATCTGCAGTCCCCAATTCTGCCTCCACACCCCCCGGGCTGGCAGATAGACAAGAGCTCCTAGGGCTGGTCAGGACTGAAGTTTGTGGCAGCAGGTACCCGTGGGCTGCTGGCTCTGCCGGTCCTCACCTGCAGGATGCTCAACTAGAGTGCTCTGCCTTTTTGCTGCTAACGCTGGAGATGTTAGCAAACTGATTTCAGCAGATCTGTAGTGAGGATGTGTGTGTGTGTATGTGTGTGTGTATATAAATACAGATTTAAAATAAGTTGCTTTTATATATTTTTAATTTTCACGATTAACTTGAGGTTATTGGTTCTATATAACTCATGAAAGCTTGTATTACTGTATGTAACTGCAGTGTTGAACACTAGAGAACTAAGTTCATTCCTTTTAGTCATTCACTCAAAGTCTCAAAATTCAAATTCACAAACTGCCTGAATCCAGTGCAACACAATTGGTGTTCATGAAAGAGGTTGGAAAAGAATAAGGAGGATAACTGCACATCCACTTTTCACATATATTTGTCTAAACTCTTCTAGTCCTCCATCATTGTAGGTTCTTGCATGTAATCTCCACAAGTAACATAATCACTCACTATCTCATGATTAGAAACATTTTCCTGATGCCAAAGCTGTAGAGCAGTTTTTGGACAAAATAATATGATTTTATGCTTCTATTGACCATCATAGAAAGTTTTGGGTTGTGCATCTTTACAGTTTGAAAGACACTAAGGATTTAGAAACATGAATCACCTTGTAAAGTGAAAAATGTGTTAGTAGTTTTTAAGCTTTACCACATAGAAACATTTAGAACCCAGTCCTGCTCTCCAGTTTGTCAAAATCCTTCGAAAAAGTGTAAGAAACTTGAAGTTAACTTAGTATTTTAGCTAAGTGGTTACTTTGTGGTCACTTTGGCTTCATTTCCAAGCAAAGAATGGCAATAAAACTTAGATTTAGACTTAAAACTTAAATTAATAGATAAATTTAGGCAGATATTTTAAATGTAAGTTGATGTCACTGTAGTAATACATTATAAATCAAGTCCCACTAATCGTTCATTATTCACATACATGTGTTTCAGTGCCATCCATGCACTGATTAGATCATTCATATATTGATTTTTCTAGTTTTATCTGAGCAGTAGGTCCCAAGAACGTGAATCATGTAGCAGTGCCAGTAGTGTCTCTCTCCCCATCCCTACGTGAGAATATGCTGTGTTATATGTTCTGTATGCCAGATACAGCTTGCACTGGCTTCTGCAAGGCAAACCTGCTGGATTCACAAGGCCTACACTGAGCATGAAAGAGTGAAGTTAGTGGCATGAAGTAGATCCACCCAATTATTTGGTTTTAACTATACATTTGAATAAATTAAATTCTTTTGTTGCCTTAATTATAGTCCTTATTTTCCAGCAAAAATTAATGAGGCATCAGAATGCTTGTATATATTATTAAATAAGTTATTACATAAACTTCTTACTCAATTGTTGTTTACATTTTATTGAGAAATACTAGATAACTGATCACATTGTGCTTCATTATATGATTGGTTTTTCACAGATATCCAGTAGTTCTTCTTAGCAGAAACTTCCCTACCTCTCCTAGCCCAAAGCCTGTGGGAAGAGCAGAGAGAAGGCATGTATGTAAAAAGTTTAGCCAGCATAAAACACATGGCTTTAGTCTTAGGACATCATTAGCCTGATAGAACAGGTTTGGAGACTGCACACTCATCCGGGCGAAGTCCAGTTATTGCAGGTACCGATGTCATGCTGCCAGGATCAGTCATGTCAATGGCAACTACTAATTTCTCCTTTTCAGGAAGGCACTGTGAATTATACAAAGATCCTTGTGTTGACATCAGCTGCCAGAACGGTGGCACTTGTGACAGCGAAGGTCTGAATGCTACGTGTGTTTGTGCACCTGGATATGCAGGCAAGTGATTTGCACCTTACACAGAAAGTCTAGTTGTCAGTGTTCACCATGTCCAGGGGAAGACAAATACCAAGACTCTGTTTCTTCAAGGAAGAAATTAATTTGGGCTTGGCTGAATTGTGATTAGTATAGTGAGAATGAAAAATTTTTTACATTATTTACATCTGCTTTGAACTTTGTAGCAAAAAAAGGCTGTTACTAAAGAGACTTTACTAAGCTAACAGCTATTAAGCATGGCTTTTGACCTTACTGTTTGAGACTAGATTGCATTTTAAAAATAGCATTTTGAAGATTTCCAGGTAAGCCAATATACTAATTGGACACTGTTGAAACTGGAAAATGTTTTAACAGTGACCTTAGTTACTGTGTGCTCAAGAAATACCTTATTCCATTACCTTAGTATGCAATTGATAAAAGCCCTAAAGTACTTGTTATGAATCAATTTACACTTATATCTGCTGTCAAGATAATTTACAACCTGATGTTCTGTTAGTCATGTAAGGTAATATCCAATGTGACAGTAATAGGTAAAACCATTCATAGCTGTTTTATAGGTCAAATTGTGCTTTTTGATTTGTGCTAGTTAAAGGGCGTTCTTTGGAATTTCCGTTGTACATTGTCTGTTTCTCAGGCACTGATTATCTACGTTCTTGTATAGCACGTCACAATATCCATGATCAACTGTTATGCCACGTTTTCTTGGGATGGAAATTATATTTAGAAAAATAAGACCCAGAGCCTGGGTGAGGTTAGTCAAGTCCCTTAGTCCTCAGATTTTGTTTTCACCTGGTTGAATGAGGATAATACTTCCTTCTTGGAATACTTCTGAGAATAAAAATGCTATTGCAGTATAAGGTGTTTTGCAGCAAGAGAGAAATTAAGTGACTGATTATATGTTTGCTACATCAGCCACCTGCCATACAGAACTTTGTTATTTGTTGGGTTTTTTTCCTGTGCAAGGTGAAGAATGTGAAATTGATGTAAATGACTGTGACAGCAACCCGTGTCACCATGCTGGAACTTGCATAGATCAGCCTGGTGGCTACACCTGTCATTGTCCTCATGGATGGGTCGGTGCAAACTGTGAAATACGTAAGTTTTGTAGTTCTCTGAACATTGCTATAAATGATATGTTGTATTAAAGAAATTTTTGTTTATCTCTAAATACCTATTTGCACAAATGCTCTGAATCATATGTAAATTATCAAAATAATGTTAAATTAATTTTAATTTTGGCCATAGCATTTCAAAAGTAGTTATGAAAGTTCAAAAATTCTGCTTCTGGACAGCCCACTTTGAGATTGTTGTACTAGATTGTCAGGGATGCTGTCTCACAGCTGGGCACTGAACACCTGCAGCTCTAATGGTATTTCAGCAAAACAACTTTGAACTTGCTTATCTAAGGAAACTATGTAATTGTGCTGTGACTTGTGTGTGCATGCATTTACCAACTTTTTGAGGAATAACTTTTCCAACCATAGGCCAGTTTCCACTAAATTTCTTAGAAAGAGGAAGAACAGCAAAACAAAATTCTTTCAAAGCATTTAGTAAGACCTAAGAGGTTCCACTGGTGTGAAGGAACAAATTCAGTGTGATCTTTCTTCTTGGTTTAGAGAGAAGTTTCACTGTAAGTGCATCCTTAGGCACAGTGGAGAGTCCATGAAAGGCAGAAAGTATGAAGCCCCACTGTGGAAGAGTTAAAATGGAAATCAGGCTTCATTAGTTCTGCTGCTGTATTTCCTTGATGTCTTATTCTTGAGTTAGAGATGTTGTCTTTGCTTGGGAATTTGGCTGTGTATTTAACAGTATTTAACTGCCTGAATGCTGGGATACTGTGGTCATACGTCCCTTTGAGTCATTGTACAGATACACAGGTTGGTTAGCACAGTTAATGTTGCAGCGATAGGTGATAGATTAACAAGACAAACACAGAGGCTGGAATAAAAAATGTATTCTATATCTCATTTACATAAGGAGCATATGAAGCTTCTATTCTTCACTCTCTTTTACTTAAACCTTACTTAAATGTATCGACTGCTTTTTCAAATTGGTTCTGCTCTTGTTGTTTCTGATGTTAGTCCTTACTTTAACCCAGTAAATTCAGTTTCAGTGCTTCTGGTGTAAGCAAAGGCTGCAGAAGACCATTGCTGACTAGCCCAGAGGTGGTGGCAGCACTGCCTTTTTTGCTGCCTCTGTGAATGGCACACACACTTCCCTGGGTGGTGCAGAGCCCCCGGGACGTCAGGAGCACAGCTCTGTGTGCTGTCTGTGTGCCACATTGCTGATGCTAAAAGATGCTCAGATAAGTTTTACTGACAAGGCTGATGTTGGTGACACCTGAAACATGCATGTCCAAGTTGATCAGCACGGCAGTATAATTCTGCCTGCCTTAGCTATTAAGTTGTTGGCTGACAGACAAATGAGTTTAGTTCTTGGAGAAAGCAAGAACTGTTTTCATCCTGGAAACACACTTCCAGGAGTCCCTTGATGAAGTAACGATTACATTTCTGTTATGTTATGGAATGCCAAAAGGGTACAAAGGCTTGCATGCCTGCAGATGTGCTACAGGAATTCAGTGGTGCATGTTCTGGAGTGCTCGGGCTGTCATGCTCTAGTCACTGAGAGTTTGGCTGTTTGCACGACAGATACACAGAGAAGTGCATATAAATAGATGGGAAAATGAGAGAAGCAAAGAGAGAGTGGAAGGAGCCTTTTTTACTGCCCAGCTACTCAATTATTCTTCTACCCCTTGTTAGGGAGGATGCAAGTTCTTTTATCTTGTGACTGCTATGAGAGAAAGCAGGGAATTATCTGAGTGTTAACCAGCATTAATAACACCACAAGGCCAATTCTCGACCAGGAATATTAGATCTTTTCTTTCCATCTCAATGTTTGGAGAATAAATCATATAGTATTGCTCTTGGCAATTGTGGTTTTTATCCAACACATGGCAATAGCTAATAGAGTGCATCTATGTAATAACAATAATAGAGGAGATATAAACAGGCAGTGTAGAAAAATCTGGTTTGATTGGTTTTAAAGGAATGAAAATGGGAAAAAATTTTATAGCCATAAAAAGATAAATTTTGAAGGAGAACTACGTTTAAAATTTGAGGGTTGCCAATGTTTTTGTCAATAAGCTTCTTTCAATCAGCAAATGTCTGATGTTCCCTTGCTACTAAAGTCACTTTGCCATGGCATCAAAGTAAAACCGTGTGTTGTTGTGGGCACCATGTTACCCCAAAACAGATAAGTATGGACATGCAAGATCTCTAACCAATGCAGTGGCTTATGTGCAAAGCTGTGGAAGCTTTCCTAAAGAACTTGGATTTTAACATGTATATAAAGGATTATGCAAACAGAGAGGGATTGAATTTTGATGAAATCACTTTGCAGAAAGGATTTAAAAGCATTTTGATCTGCAGATTTTTTTTTCTACAGACCTATGTAGCCATGTGAAGATCTTTGTACTAACTGTCCTTCCCTGAGCTGTGAATTGACAAACTGATGGGAACCTGAATCTATCTAATCATATCTAGAAAGGCTATATCCAGCTCTTTTATAGGCAAGTGCAGCACTTCTGGTCTCACAGGAGTTGAGACAATAGTACAATGGATTTCTTTGAGCTCTAGTCTTTGATTCTATTAGAAAATCTGCTTCTGTTCATCTTTCCAGTTCTCCTTGTCATATTCATTATATTGTTTCAGCAGTTTGTACACAATGATTAATAATGTGATGGAAATTAAATTTAAACACTACATACTGACTTTCTGTCAGACCATCCCTCTGAATGCTAGGAAAAGACACAAAGCCAGGCTTCTCAAGAAACTGGTGTTTGGGAGTTATTTGGCTAAATAGATTACATTTCATCTTTTGTGATTTTCTGTTACTAGCTATGAAGTAGGCTATTGCTACTTAGACTTTTTGTAGAACCCCACTAATTACCATGAATAGTTCTCCGTTTTTTCACCAGCTGGTTTAGCTGCTTGAAGTGACTACCCTAATAAGATTTCAGGGTTATCTTCTTGTCAAACTGTTCTCTTTAATTTTCTAGTGCTGTATATACACCAAACTAGACAAGATGTATGTTGCCTGGATGAACTGTGATATCTATTATATCTTCTTATGCTCCTTACCAGTGTTAGCAATTCCAATCAAATCGGATTAAATTGGTCTTAATTATAAAGAGGATATTTTTCCTTTCAAAATGAAATGCATTTGCTGAAAAAGTTAATGTAATGTAATGTAAAAATGCTTACAAATGTCTCATATGAATTCTCTAATGCCTGCTGGTTGTTAATATTATTACCTTTGCCACTTTTGTAATTATTAATATAGTTACTGAGGTATGCCAAACCATGTGGTTACTTGAAAACTAACATGAAGAATTTCCAGTACAGACTGTGGTATGCATTGAAATCTAATTCTTAATTAATTTCATGAACATTGATATAACAAATACTACTGAAAATACAGTGATTTTGAGCTGTCATATGCTGTTTTTAATCTTTGGAGTATAAGCTGTTAATCTTTGTATTTTGATCTGGTGAGGAAAAAGAGAAGAAATTTCTCTCATCTTTGTTATCTGGAGATGGAAGACATGGAATCTAAATCATAACTGTCTTGCCATGTATCTGCACACATTAGATCTGAATTCGGCCTAGTCTGACAGCCTGACAGAAACCACTGCATGTGACAAATGTGCTGCAGAACAGGAATAGAAGCCCATCCCAAGCTGCAGAGAGCACAGCAGTATTCCCTCCCTCAGATCCTGATTGGGCAAACTGCAGGAACAGCACTTTAGAATTAATAAATCACTGAATGATTCAGGCTGATCAAAACTTTACTGATCTCTGAAGAAGATAACAGAAACAAACAGCCAGTCCTGTAAACTCAGCTCACTTTTGTGGACAAAGTCCAAGCACCCTGAGCTGAGAGGTGCTCTTGGACAACCTTCACTATTGTGACAAAAAGCAACCATTTTTCCAGACTCTGCCCAGGTGAACCCCACATGTTAAAGCTTCAGGCTTTCTCACCATCTCCTCTAAAATGGATTTTTTTTTTTTGGTCCTTGTACATTCCCCTGTATTTCTACCATAGATGGAGATTTTATACACGGATGCCACTAAACTGGTGATTTCAGTTCAGGTGCTTGAATCAATTATCTGCCATCAATAACATCTTTGAGAGGTGGCTTCTGAGAATATCTTAACTTGCCAAAGCATATGCTTGGTAGTGTTGTTCCCAGACTGTTTGAGATTAGGTAAAGGAAGTTTCTAAATTAGTGCAAAGCAGAAGTACATTTGAAAAAGGAACAGTCACCTACTAGAAATAACTTTTGCAGAGTGTTAAATTTCTCTAGTCAGTATGATTCAAGTCTGTTCCTGTTTTGAAATAATTTATGAGACCATAGGCTTAAAAGACTGCCAAAAATGAACCCTAGAGGGAAGTACAGGTTAATTAGAAATATTCTGACCCATGCTAGGGAAAAACAGATCTGAGGACATAGGCAAATGGATAGAAAATCTGTTTGGCATAGATAGACTATAGTTTGGGGATCAAGAATACTTATGCAGAAGATCTGGAATACATAAATATAAGAAGTCTCTTCCAGTTTAGCTTTACTTTAAGGTTTGCTTTGAGACTCAGGGAAATTATACTTGCAAAAATACTCTAGTGGTCTCACTAATGTAGGACCTTATGAGGTGTCTTTTTTGTCCTTGAAATGCTGGTTTTGAAGTCTCTGCAGTCTGGTGGACATAGCCATAAGAAAAGCCTATGTTTCAGATTAAAACCCAACTGTGTTTAATACATGTTAAATAACAAATCTTAGTGGAAGGCTTAGCTATTAGAACAAGCTGCACAGAGGACTGGTAGGTTACTAGAAGCTTTTGCATAAAACCTACCTGCCTTTAGAGAGCCTATAGTATAAAATAACATAACGCAAGAATAACTGGATGATTTCCTATGACTTGAGTTTTAGGAGATCAAACTAGATAGGTGTTCCCATATGACCTTAAAATAAAAAAATTAAAAAAAGAAGGGGTGAAAGTTCAACATAGTGCTACTCAAATATGTGGCATGTTAGGCATAGTGATATATTGGCAACAGAGCCTGGGAAGGTTCAAATTACATATCTCTATAGCTTCAAAAGTCAGAAATATTATCATAAAGTAGTTCTATTCAGCAGGACAGATATAAATTACTAATTAATGATAACCTTTGATTTCTTATTGGCAGATCTGCAGTGGAAGTCTGGGCATATGGCAGAGAGTTTAACAAATATGCCTCGTCACTCCCTCTACATCATCATCGGGGCCCTGTGTGTGGCCTTTGTCCTGATGCTGATCATCCTGATTGTGGGAATATGTCGGATCAGCCGCATCGAGTACCAGGGCTCCTCCAGGCCAGCCTATGAGGAATTTTACAACTGCAGGAGCATTGACAGTGAATTCAGTAGTGCAATTGCTTCCATCCGACATGCCAGGTTTGTGCTGGGGGTGGTAATTTCCTAGGAATCTGTTGCAATGTGTAATTTCAGTTCATGCGTAGTGCACCTAAGTGCTGTTGGCAGGGAATGAGTGGGCTGCTCAGCTGGGAGAACTCAGGATCATCAGCACTGCTCACAGTTCTTTTTTGATCCATATTCTGTTCTCATCTGAAGTGTGATAATAGAGCAAAACTCCTGGAAAACAGAGGGAGTTGTTGAATTTATTTGGTGTAGCTGGTGAAGTGGGACAGATTCAGAGTTCCGAGCCTGTCACATTTTCTGTTTGGGATGTAAAGATTCTTTAACTGATACACACAACTAATACGATCAGATAGCAAAGGCACATTGATTTTTGTGACTAATTTACCAGATTATTCAGTGAGAATCTCTTCACATTACTCATTTTTGTGCTCCTATTTGCCTTTCTTACTCACTTTCATAGCGACAGTAATTTTTTTACTTTTAATTTTAATGGAGCACTTGCTCCAGGGCAAGTGCATTTGCACAATGCAGCCAGGGCATTGGGTGCCAGAATAATACAAAAGTAGAAGTGGAGGGGATTTGACAACTCAAGTGTAAGCCATGGCAGTGATATAGCATTAAAGATACCAAGCTCCATGCCAACAATTGTGTTTAAGAACTTCCAAAGGAGTTGAGTAGAGTTAGAAAGGGCTTTCCTAAAGTCCAACCTGGATTTTCTTTTCTGTGAACTAGGCTACTTCTTTCTTACTGCTTTTCAGGCTGTCATGAAGAATAATTTAGCACTGTTTATGTCACTTGTACATCAGGTGCTGAGGCTCCTTCCCCCTTTTTTTTAAATGACAAAAACAAAGCAAAACAACTTTTTTCTTCCCTCGACTTAACTTACTCATTCTCTCAATATCTCCTCCTGGATCATGTTAGCTTCTTTATTGCCTTCCTGGATCACACTCCAGATTATCTTTTTTTTTTTTTGAAGAGGGAACCCTAAAGCTGGAAGCAGTCCTCTGTTTGAAGATTTGTGTGCACCAAATAAGCTGAGCAATCACCTCCTCCATCTTATTTATGATATTCCTGTTCATACATCTGTAAAAGAAACTCACTTGCTTTTTCTTTTTTTTTTAAATCTGCATTGCACTAGTGTCAGCTGACATACTTTTGTGACCTGTTAGACCTTTTCCTCACCCCAAGATCCTCTGTGTCATTTTGCTTCCTAGCCAGTATGGTTTCTTCTGTGTTTGACATCTCTCTCAATAGGGTAGAACTTTCATTTTTGTTGTTTCTTTTTCCCATTTCTTCAATTTATCAAGACCACTTCAAATTCCAACAGGTTGCTCATGTGTGTTACCATTAAAATGCTCTTAAAACAACTGAGGGAGATACGTTCCTGTGCATTGATGTGGAGGAATGTGTGCATGTTGGTTGGTGATTGCTGGTAAATCATTTTCTGAATGCTCCAGTTCTGTTTCAGTGAAAATTAAATAGATTAAATTGTACCACTGCTGAAGTCATCAAAATTTTCTGAAATGGATGGAGCGTTCCCACAGACTCAGTTAATCACATCGCAGCTTGGGTGGTAGCTCTTCAAAGTGTTCCAACTAGGTTTACAATAAAACGTTTGTTCATTGTCAAAATATATTAGTCAGTAATTATTTTAAAAAGAAAGATGAGTATAGTTGTTTTAACACAGCGATAAAATCATTGTGAAGTTTTCCTTGAAGTCCCCTTTGCCACTTAGCCTGACATGTTTCCCAGTAGGATCTCAGCGTCTTCACATCAGACACACCCTGAGAACTCCACTTCCCTTTAGGAGTGTTATGGGAGAGGACAGAGTGACTTTATGACCCACAAAAAGCTTTATCATTTTTTTATTATTTGAACTTCTGAATGCCTACATTTGCGTACTGCACATCTCCAAGGATGGAGAGCAAGGTGCAAAATTACACTGTTAATCTTTCAGATTAAACATATCCCTCTGCTCCTGCAGCAGGGATGATGTGTCAGTCCTGCTCAGTTACTGCTGGTTGTACTCTGCACTTCCCCGAGGGCTGGAGTTGGTCTCCTTAGACACAGTGTCAAACTCCTGGGTTTTCTTACTTCTTAAAGCAAATTTGTCAGCTTTCTATGTAAGGGTACCAAGGAAAAGCGTACCAGCAAGGCGGGATCTTTTCAATCTGAATTTGCCCTTCAACTTATAGTTCCACTGGCAGGTAATGACAATTATAAAAGGTATTCTGTATGAAACCTTTCAAATCTTGGAAGCTGGGTTAGTTCAGGTCTTTATTGCTACTGTCTGGATTACTCTGAATGAAACTGTGCTTGTTACTAAAGGCAGAAGTTTAAAAAACCCCAGGTTATCATCAGGGTTAAATAACCTTCAAAGAAGTTCTTGGACTGGAACAGATTAATGACGATTTTTCAAATCCGTAGTATGTGATTAGAAATTACATTATTGTCAATAAAGGGTTTCCCTATCTTGGAAATGGTGTTTCTGCTTAATGCAAATGAAAGTAAATGTTTTCATTCCAAATAATTCTCTGTGCCTCTGAGAACATGATGCCTTATAAAAATCCAAGATAGATCTGCCAAGTCAGGTAATTCATGGAAGTTTAGTGTCAAGACTGTTGCATTTATTTTGGTTTCAGAAAGATATAAACTACTGCTTTGGTCATTTCAATCCAGGAAAAGGAGCACAACTTTTATAGTTATTTTTGCATAAACTCTTAAATCTACATATATAAAGGTCTGAATTTTCAGAATTGCTGTATCTAAAAGATCTACTTTCAAATAATAGAAAATTCAGCATTTTTTGAAAATAATTGAGTTTGAAAATTATTGAGTTAGATACTAAAACTGATTAGTAATTTTGAAAAATGGAGGCCTAGGGAAAAGTTAGCAATTTATTTTCTTTAAAGGTAAAGTTTCTGTTAAAGTTGGCAGGTGATGCCTGTTATGTATTCAAGAAATTATTTTAAAATTACTTGTTCATGTTTCTCAGCAGGTTTTATTCTAGAGAATTTGTTTTATAATTTGATCTTTACTAATCAAGGTACTTGCTGAAAGACAAAACCAAAGTGCTTGAGGATCAGTACTAATAAGTGTCCACTTCTGGTGAATGTTCCTAGGATTAGCAGATCAGAACTAGACATTTTTCTGACCAGCTGAAGCACAGCTCTCTTTAGCATTCATCATGCAGACAGTAAAGAAATATTCCTTTTATGTTAAAGTTTATACATTTTAAAGTTTATACATTTTAAAGCTAGAAGAGAACAGTGTAATGAAATAATTGACCACTGGCTATGGCAGCCGTAAGACTTCATTGAATTGGAGCCGAGATCTGTTACTGGAACTGAACCATTCACTTTAGAAAAGCATTCACACTGAGTTCACAAGTCACGTGGTTGCAGACTATACTACAGTAAGTTGTGTGTGTGCCTAGGTGCCAGTAGCATTCATGCACTACTTACTGAGTAGTTTCTTTCATTTTTATTTTCACGTGCTGACCTGTTCTGCCTGTGTTGGTTGAAGAGTCTGGTTCATCAGGCTCTGATGAAGCTGTCCTGTCACAGCAGGGTCAGCTTCTCTCCACTGCACATCCTCCCTGTTCCTGTGTTGGAGTTGGCTGTGTTGAACTGCAGTGTCCTAAGCTTTCTGGATCTGATGAGCATCAGCACACACTCATTTCTTACCATTTCCTGACATAGATTTCATCCAGCTACCTCGTGTAAAAGTATGATCATGTGCACAAGTACTCTGGTCTCCACATCACCTGCCAATTTCTTAATATACATCCCCTGCCAGGGTTAATTTTGTGGGAACTCTAGGATTATAGCTCAATTATTCTAAGCAAGGCACAATACCACTTGCACACCTGACCTTTTCTCTGAATAATGCAGAGGAAATAAATCTTATTCTCCTCCTGTGATGGCAAAAAGAATATCTTCCTCCTCTGGGTATGTTTTATGCTTTTTATTGTTCTGGCCTCTCTCTTCTGCTTCTCTTGTTTAAACTTTATTTGTGGACTCCTTTTGCCAGTTGCTGGTTTTGAACAGAGTAGCAACATGTGTTTTTTTTCTTCTGTTTCTGGAGAAGCTGAAATCTATCCTGTCCCACAGAAGTTCAAAGATACCATTTCCTTGGAGTTCAGCTGTCCAGTGTTCTCAAAATACTTGACTGGAGTTGTTGAAATTAATGACTCTCTATGGTTAACCATCTCTTGAAATGTCCTTCTAAGTGGAGGGGCAAGACCATTCCATGTGTGAAGATGATTTGCAGTCTCTGTCACGCACGCACACACGAAGTTGCCTTTGCCAAGGAGAATTCCTGCAATGAACAACATATAATGTCCTCAGAACTGTCACTGAACCCTCAGTTTCTCTCAAGCTACACAGGTTGCTCTTATTCAGTGTTTCATTGAAAAATATGTTTTCTAATTCTCATTTAATTCTCATTTGTGCTGATGCCTATGCCACTGGTAATTATGTCAGATGTACACACTGGAACAACACCATCATCTCCCATAAATAAACACGACAAAGCTAAATGTAGAGGCTGTAGAACTTCCCTGCTGCTACTGCTACATTGTTTACCAACCCAGGCACATATTTGTTCACCAGACACAGTATGGCATTGAAGCTAACATTAAAATGGTTATCCATCATATCCCTTTAGTCTTTTTCCAGACTCAGTGCTTCCCAGGATTGAGATTTCCCCATACAGTGTACACTCTTCCTTAGATCCCTAATCTTGTGTTTGGTTGCCCTGGAAGAAATCTTTATTCACTTGTTTGTATTTGTTTGTAAGCAGGCAGTTAATTGATCCAGCACACTGGTAGCAGGGACCTGCATCTTTTCACTATTTATTACCCCTTGAATCCTTGCCTCTTACAGATTGTATTGATAATTGCTTTATGAGTTCGTTTATGTCATCAATTAGATAGCACAGCACTGCTGTGCAGCCCTACCAGATACACACCCATTGAACAAAGAGTTCCCATTTAACACTCTTGTCTTTAACAGAAACCTCTGAGGCTGGTGTTAACCCTGTTTGCTGTTACCAGCAGGGTCTGACTTGTGAACCACCTGGTCAAAGCCATGCGGTCAAACACCTCGGTGGCTCAGCCAGACCACAAACAACTTGCACATGTGCTGTGCGCTCTTCTCAGCCTTTTCTAATTTGGGGCACGTGTCAGCCCAGACCTACACAAGAAAATAGAATTTGTCCTGCTTCACTGTGTGCAACAAGTCATGTTTCTACTGTCAGAAAGGGCAGGTAGACTTTGACTTGAATCTCTGGAGAATGTTCATCATCATTTGTATCTCTGCAAAGCTCCATTTCTTTTAAACCCTTGAGACTGACGGTGAAAAAGGGTGATTCAGAATTCAGGGCTGCCTCTGATTTGGCAAGATGCCGTAACCTGATTCCTTCATTCAATTCTTGAAATTTTATTTCATTTGTAGAAAATCAGGTTTATCCATCATGATGCTGATGAGCAAACGTGACCTGTCTGTATTTATTAAAATAAGCTATAGAAGAAGGCAGACATTCATACATGGGAATGAATCTAGTGGGGCCTTACTGACAGCTGAAGTACTTTGAGAAACGAAATTTTCACCATATGTGTCATAATGCTTTCAGCCATTTCAGTTTTGTCAGCAATTCTAGATCACTGAAAACAGCCAAGAATGAAATTAGAAGTCATGAAGCTGCATAAAAGTCTTGGAAGAAAATCAAGTTAATTTTGGTTTGGGCTAAATATTATCCTCAAAATCTGAATTTTCTGAATCTCACCTTCCAGTGTGCACAACTTAAATTAATACAGACTTAATATAGTACATAAGTGGATAAAAATCCTCAGTGTGGATGACTACATAAATCATTCTGTTGCTGTGTTAGTTTTCTCTCCATCAGGTCAGTAAGAAAAAATACTTGACCATTTTTTGCATTTTCCTGTGATTTTTTTTTTGTTATTTAAAGCTCCTGTAATTGTAACGAAAACAGTAGTAATTTTTCCACTTTGGAGTCTCATTTTTGATATTATTTTCGTATCTTAGTAAATGATCAGAGGGGTGATAGTCTCTCTGTGTAGTGCAAAATCAACTGAAGGGGTTCTGGCCATGCCAGCAGTGGGTCCCTAGTGATACAGCCCCAGGTACTCAGCCCAGCAGGTTCTTAGCAGTGGTGGTTGCCCAGGTTGCTGCTCGTGTGGTTCTGTGCTTGTGAACCTTTTCTGGACCAGTATGTTTAGTGGCATTGCAATATTATTTACCTTCTGTTATTACTTATGATCTGACCTTATTAGAGCAGGCTCTAAAATAAAATTCTACCCTCACTAAGACTGTCAATTACACTCTCACCTTCCCCAGTCTTCCCATGTGCTGATACTGATGAATTCCACAGCAGAGTCCCTGCAGCCTTTGATATGGAATCTGTTTCTTGTTTCACAAAAAGATTTTTTAATTTTTTATGTGATACATATGTTTCAAAAGTCACAGTTCAGATATGTAAGCTGTACTTCTGGCACGTTACAATATAATTTAGAGTTTATCTAAGCTCTCTGGCTTTGTTTCTGACTGCAGACCATAACTCTGTGTGCTGTTGCTGTGAACTCATACATATTTCTGTTTGTCACCAAAAGTTTTCCTTTGTTTCCAGATTTGGCAAGAAATCGCGACCTGCAATGTATGATGCAACTCCCATTGCTTATGAAGATTACAGCCCAGATGACAAACCTTTGGTTACACTGATTAAGACAAAAGATTTGTAATCTAGTGTATCTTTTTTGGATTATTTTTCAAAAGGATGGGCTACTAACCTAATTTAAATATTTTTAAGAAGAAAGCATAAGTAATTTAAACCATTAGATGCTTTAGAATTTTCTGTAGAATATTTAAGAACCAATTTTCTGCAGCTTTTAGTTGGAAAAATATTTTAAAACAGAATTTGTGAACTTCATGATTTACATTTTAATGTACCTTGAGCTCTATAAACTATAGGCTTATGATAGTGTGTGCTTTTTTCTTGGTAGACACTATTACTAAACCCAGATGAGTTTCTTGTGGTTGTTACAGAACAGAAAACAATAATTAACGAGGAGTTCTTTATGACATGTCAGTGCCAGCTTTCTCAGTAGAGGTAGGAAAAATGTGAAGCATAATATGATATATAATATATCCATTAATTAAAAAAGTCTAAAATGTTTGTGTTGTGAAAAAGAAACTAGTAAAAATTCTTATTCCTAATCTGAATGAATTAGCTTTTGCCTTATTCCATGCATGGATAGAGAACCTATTTCTCCATTATTTCCTGAAAGTTGTTAAAACATACTCTTGATTTAATGTTTGACATTTTTGTAATAGTTATTCAGGCTAGGCCTTGTATAATAATTAAAGTGCCTCTTGAGGCAAAGCAAGGGCATGATCCTTTAAACATTGAAATCAATGAGAGAACTTCCATTGACTTCAGTGGGCATGGGATTGGATCCTACAATTGGACTGAATCTATATTTTTCTTTAAAGGTTAAAGTTTTTTATATTGTGAGTAAACTAAGCATATGGTTTGAGTTGTTTGTTTCCTAAAGGTTGTTGATGTACAGTATTGTTTCATGGAATATTGTGTATTTCTCATAGTGCTTCTTATTTAGGATCAGTATGGGGTTTTTGTGGCTGTATTTGATTGCTTATGGGCGTCTTAAATTCTTGCTTATTTCAGAAAATACCGAATAAACGTTAACCAGTGAATATTGCAGCTGTTTCTGTGATTTTCTTCATCTCAAACTGAAGTGTTGTCTATAAATTGGGAAGGACATGAGCATATGATGTGCTATAAATAATGCCAAAAGATGATATTCCAGCTGTTAATTTGAAAAGGGAAAAATGGTTTTTATTATCAAGGTAATCTCTCAAAAGTGAGACAAATGCAGCTCCAGAGTAAAGACGCAGCCCTGGATGGTGACTATGCAGGTTAGAAACACCATGCTGTGTTTGAATTACGGAAATGCCAAATGCTCCTCAGAAATCCAGTATCCTGTATCTGCTACCAGGGGCTTTCAACGATGTTGGTCCAAGACAGTAATTACTAAAAAGAGACCTAAGGAACTCAGATTCAAGTCTAAACTAGATTCATTCTTCAGGCACAGTTTTCAGTGACAGAGGTTGTACATTTGCATCTGATGGCTGTCAGATGAGGGTTTTTCATTGGCACAGTTTTCTGCTGCTGTTTTATTCCATATATTGAAACTTTTGTTTACTGTGACTTCTGGGAATGTTTTGAGAACCTTAAGAAAGAAAAGTCAAGAGTAAGCTGTACCCTGTACCATTTTTGGTAACTTGAGCAGAAGAGGGGCAAATATACTGTTGTAATTGATTTATTAATCACAGGAAAAAGAAATACTCATTCTTCACCATTTTTGGCCTTTCCATTCATAAAATATTGGCTTGCAAATCTATATAAAGTAGGGTAACAAGCAACACTGTTGTTCTAGGGAACATACACATTCATGGTCCACATTTTACAGGAGAGATGTTGCAATAAGCAGCAGCCTTTCTGCATGAAAATCACACCTTGGTGGAGATTCTTGACCACCCTATATATCTCTCAATTGACTGACCTGAAAGAATAAGTAATTTGTGAGGAGCTATTTTCCTGTCAGCTTGCATCCTCTAGCTTGTGTAAATCATCCTGTGCATCCTGTGATTTGTATTCTGAAAATTACTTTGTCTCCTTCCAATTTATTTTATTGAACTCTGATGGCATGTTGTGCATGCACTTGTGAGATATTTGTGAGGCACTGCACTGTCTGCCAGATGGAGCTGCCCTAAGACCTGGAGGGCACAAACCCATCTTGTGTTTTTATCCCAACTCTGACTCCTCAAGAACAAGTTGGTTACTGTCTTTGTACACCAGCTCGTGTCCTGAGGATGTACATGAATGTGGGCAAAGGACACTGGTTATTTCATATCCTTTTCTCAAGCCATAGGAGGTTTGTTCTGTATAGGGAGCAAATACAGATGTATAGCAAGCATATCTATATGCTGTTAATATACTACACGTTGTTCTGTTTTTAGGGTTTTTTTATTCTGTAAATCATCCAAATACAGAAAGGGGTGATTTTAGGGGCTCTTCCCCCAGCAATGGGCTACAGACTCAAGCTCCTCCTGCAGCTGGGAACAAGTCTCTGGGCTTCTCATTAACCTCCAGTACTTGTGCACTCACCAAGTTTGGTTATTTTTTCATTCTCTTCCATCTGGAAATGGCAGAACATATTTGAGTGTTTTTTTGCCTAGAAGCATGGACATCTATTCTTGTATGTTTCTTGGGGTGGTGTGAAACTTGCCTTTAGAGCTCAGAGTTGTGATACATGTGCTAACAGGAAAATGTCATCATTTACATGGATTCTGGATAGAGTCAGTGCGAAATGATGAAGACAGTGACCCAATCCATGTGGCTGGGCTAATTGCAGTATGGCATAAATACAAGGCCTGAGGGAACAGTTGAGCACAACAGCTAAAAAACACATGTTGACTAAAACCATACAAATTATCTCCATTAAAACCTGCAGATGTAAACGTAACTTTTGCTGAGACAAAAAAGACCATTGCCACAGCTTCAGCCTTTCTTTGAGTCTTGACTCTGGGAGGTGCTTTGGGAATCTGCATTCCTCCTGTGTGGGCTCCAGAGGTGACATCCTGCCGAACCCTCAGGTAAGAAGCCTCAGTCCCACATCAGGGCCAGTGTTCAGTGGCAGACCTTGTACTTGGAAGAAGCTGGCTCTCAATCCTCCCTAACTCCAACAAACTTCATCTTCCAAAGACACGGTGAGAAACGATGTTGTTGAGGCATTCTGGTAGCTCAAGAAGGAGACGAGGTCTCCGCTCCAGCCAGAACAGCTGTGTCTCCAGCACACATCCCTGCAGGATGCTGTGCCACAGGGTGCTCTCTGAGGTGTGGGGCCCGGCCTTTCTGCAGCAGAGCACAGACCATCCATCCTCCTCGGGGATCCGAGAGCCCCACTGTGTCCCTGTTCCAGGCGGGATGAGCACGCGGCTGCAGTGGTGCTGCCACGAGCCACAGTGGGGGCACTGCCAGCCCCATCCCTCACCCTCCTGCTCTCCTGGGGAAGCAGGCAGAGGGTGAAAGGTCTGGAGATGTGGTCCTGATCTGGTTGAGTCTGTTGGAACTCTGTTTTCAGCTCTCTAACCCTATTCCTGTTAGTATATTAAACAATGGGCTCAGAGGGAGACTCATGGCCAGGGTGGGGATGTTGGGAAGGCACATGTAGTCTGTGAGTAGTTGCAAGGAGACCTGAGGCACCCCCTACCCTGAATAACCCTGTCAGTCAGGGCTGGGTAACATCCTGTGCCAAAACCATCGACCTGATTTTGCTGCTCTCCCTCCTCTGAAAATGTGTCCCAATGCTACACTGGTGTGAGGGGAATGAGAGCTGAAAAGAGACTCCAGCTCAGTAAAGTGCATCCTCAAACAGCAAAAGTCTCTATGTGGTTAATCCCTTTGAAAACAATGGGGATTTTAAAGACAATGTCTATAATGTTTTGGGGAAAAGTGGCTTGGTCTCTGCATCTAAAAATTTAAAAGATCTGACCATAGGAGTATAGTTCTACCATAAACATTGCTTGTTTTAGTGAAGTTTTGTGTGGTGAAACTTCAGTGGCAGAATTGGTGTTTTCATCTTGTCTCAACCTAATTTCTGGAAACAGCATGGCTTTTCTCCAGCAGGGCTTTGTTGAGAAATGCCTGAGGAGTTACAACATTCCTGACGATGTGTAGTTCCTTCTTTGATAGCAATAGACACCTGATGAGGAATAAGCTCAACACCTCTGAATATTATTTTCAGTGTGAATGAGAGAAATGAAGAGCTACTCCTCATTTGTGTTGTCAGAGGGAACTTCTTCACCTCTTCATGTGGCTAAACCCTTCTGTGTCGAAAATTTCTCTGAGATTCCCTTCTCATGTTGCCCACAACCACCCAGATATTGCAAAGCAGACAGGCACATTGCATCAAATAGATATAAATCCAGCCTGTCTTCCCTTTGGGTGCCTCCAGCCTGGTTTCTGTGTGAGACATTAGCTCTGTGGCTAACTTTGGGAAGCTTTTTTCTTTCACTACTGCCATGTTTTTGAGGTTCATGAGCTGCTCAGTACCAGCTGTGCTGAAATTACTATTTGTGTGTTACTCTGCTCTGATATTCCTGACCTCAGAGGGGGTGCAGAAGAATGGGCCTCCCATGGATCATGGAGGGCAGCTGAAAGCCAGAGTAATTCAGGGAAGGGTTTAGTTTCTTATGCTATTTCCTGCCATGAGTAGTTAAAATATTTTTGACTGTATTATCAAGAGCTAATGAATTCAGGCATGTTCCCAAGATAAGAAATGGGAGTGTCAGGGCAGTCCAGCGTGTGCCCAAACCTTCTCTTCAAACCTGCTGAGAGAGATGTGGACCAGCTTATGGCTTTCAGGCACCTTTTATTTTATAACAAAATATAAACCAAATTCTTGTCTAAAATATGTTTTCTGTCTCAGTGTCCATTACCCTTATGAAATATTCTACATGAGCAGGGGAGCAGTCAGAGAAGGGCGAAGCACAGAGCTGGTGCCAAACGAGAGGCATGGAGCTGGTCTGCTGCGTCTCCTCCCTGCAAGTTTGTCTTCTGTCCCCTGAGACTTTGGCCGAGCATTTGCCAAAACACTGTAGTTGTGTGGCGTCAGGATGGATGGCATAATGCAAATCTGAGACTCTTTTATGTTGTTCTTAAATGTCTCATCAGGTAGATGAGACCACCCGGTGTCTGATGTCTGAGGAATCAGAATACTGCTGCTACTTGAGAATGCTGGAGATTGCTACAAAGCTGGGCAGAGGGTGATGTGCGCTGAGTGTTACAGAGCCGGGCAGAGGGTGATGTGCGCTGAGTGTTACAGAGCCGGGCAGAGGGTGATGTGCGCTGAGTGTTACAGAGCCGGGCAGAGGGTGATGTGCGCTGAGTGTTACAGAGCCGGGCAGAGGGTGATGTGCGCTGAGTGTTACAGAGCCGGGCAGAGGGTGATGTGCGCTGAGTGTTACAGAGCCGGGCAGAGGGTGATGTGCGCTGAGTGTTACAGAGCCGGGCAGAGGGTGATGTGCTCTCAGTGCTACACAGATGGGCAGAGGGTGAGGCGCTCTCAGCTCGCACCAGCTCCTCCTCAGTCTGACGTGCTGGTCACTGGAGAGGTGTCACTCAGAAGTCACCTTTGTACTTCTTGACTCTTTCCACTGTTTGCACTAGAGGTGATCCTTCTTGTGTGACTTCTGTGCTGTAGAGTCCCCTCTGTGGGACCCAGCATCTGAATCCTTTATGTCCTTTTTCCCCTCATATTTTGGAAGAGCTCCAAATAGGTGAAGGTGATTCCTTTTGACAGGACATGGGTCAACCAGTGCAAACAAACAAAACTTCAAAGTATTTGTGCCACATCCAGCTTCATCTGGGCTCAGCTGGCTTTTTTTCTTCCTCAGTGCAAAATGGATAACAAATATGACCTCTCTGGAAAAGTCAGATTTCTCTGTTATTATGAATTCCACTTTCAAATCCTCCTTTTAAGAAGTTTATGATAAGATGATTATTGTAAATAAGCTTCCCCTTTAGCAAAGAATAAATCATCAAATAGGCTTTGTTTGGTGAGATCTCTGGCAAAGGAATGTAAATAAATAAGCTAACTGAATAAACTTCTTTATCTGATGTGCTGAGCAGAAAAGGCAGCAAAGTTAATCATTTAGGAAAATAAGCTAGTCTGCTGTGCTTTCTTCAATAACAGAGCAGTCTAAGGGAAACAATCTGCTCTATCTCACTGACCCGGGACTTTTTGCTAGCATCCCACAGACCAGGAGAGATCCTGTTTATCACTCTGAAAGCAACGCTATCTTCTCAAGGAGATGTCCTTCAGTCTAAATTTTTGATTTGTTTCTTTTTCTGTGGACTGGTCTACTTCCTGTCAGCTACTTGCAACAGAACAGAGATCTCTTATGAAGTCAGCTGTGGCTTCTCTTCCATCTCCTGGGAGTAGAACACACATGGACAATAATCTGAATCTGCAGTGTCTTGAACTTTGGACTCCATTCATGTTTCCATATGAGCAAGTTTGCATGTGACTATACATGGATCTCACAACACCACTCAAGGAAATGAGTGTGACTGTTCTGATTTTCACCACAGTTTTTTACTGACTTATGGATTTGAAGTAATCTGAAGTAAATCTGCCTGAAATCTGAGTCTATAAGCCAGATACGAGATGCACAAGGTAACAGAAGTACGTGTAACTTGTGTGGAAAGAGAAAATAGCCTAATGCAATTTGGATTATTTCGGCATGTAAGAGCTGCAATAGCAATTAGTTTGTCAGCAGAATACCTTGTTCTCACCCCCAAATGTAATGGTTGGATATGTGATCACTGCTGGTGCAATTTGGTCTCCTAGAAGCTTATTTTCTACATTGTTTTGAGACAGAGCACAAACAAGTTCCAGTTATGGTTCTTTCTCCCTGAGAACAGTGAAACATCTGGATAGGTTACAGAGAGCAGAAAGCAGCATTAGCTTGCCGAAAAGGGTGTTTGTAGATCCCAGTGTATGGCACTGATGTTTATTCTACAGACAAGTCTGTGGCTGCTTGACTTGCTAGGTTGCATCTGTCATGTGAAGAAGGCAACCAGCCAATAAGTGTTATGATGCAGAATAATTTATTTCAAGGATTTTTGTACCTACAATGTGCTGTCCACAATGTCTTATTTGTGGTCTGTGCATGACACCAGTTCCTCCTATTAATTTAATTTGAACATTTTTTTTAGTTTTTTTCCCTTTGTATGGCATTTGCTAGAAAGGTCTGTCAAAATAAAACAGGCAGAATGTCATGCAAATAAGGACAGATTTGCTTTTGCTTGTGTCTATTATGCCATTTCACTTTCGTCTTGCCATGGATTTGAACTTGAGATGGTTCTACATGTAAAAGATGACGACCAGTTATTTTTATCTCCAGTACTCAGTACGTTGCTTTCCCTTTTTTCCCTGTGCCCTGTGTTGTCTGTGTGTGATAAGAACAAAGACAGGAGGAGATTTTTAAGGCACTGAATTAGGTGTGGAGTTTATCAGTTTTCCTCTGGCTTTCACTCATTTCACTTCCATGGAGAGAATATTTTACAATTCCATGGAGATGCCTTAATCCCTGATATCTTTAAAGGGTTATTTTACTTTAATGCATGCGAGATTTAAAATAAGGAAGTAAGCTAGAAGTATTGACAGACATGTCAGGTTTAAATCAAAATGCCTCACAGCTGTGATTTAGTGATAAATGTGGCTGAATTTTGAAAGATTTCTTTTGGAATACATTATTGAATGGAACAGATTATTGAATGGTAAATATGGTGATGCTTTGATAACATTTTAAATTTTCATGCAATAAACAACAAAATTTCTGTAAAAAATGTTTAATACGATCTATTTTCCCCTGACTTTAGGGACTACTATCCGCAGAGAAAAACAAAATTCCCAACAAAACTACTACCCCACCTTGGCATGAAGGCTGGCACTATCCATGTTTTTTCAACTGTTTTTGAGAAGCCCTGATTTTGCATAAGCAATATCATCATCTTCACTTTTCCCATATGGCAGTACCTCTTAAGAAGGGCAGAAATTGTGGGCAGAGAAGTATCAGACTTCAAATCAACAGTTAAATGTGCTCTTCATTCAAAAGCAACTCAGCCTTGAGATTTCTGAAAATTCATTGTTGCTCTCTTTTTTGTTTATGTGTTGTCTCTGATTTACATCCCTCTTCTTCAAACTTCAGTCAAGGGTGATTTATGAGTGCAATTTTCTGTGTAATATTCTGTAGCAATAGCTGGCAGATTCCTTCCCTCAGCATGAGGATGTATTCCTCTTTGTTAGACACCAAAGAGGCACACAACCCTTAAATTTCTTTTAAAAGATGATTTTTTTGAAAGGACAAATGCAAATCCCATCTCATAATTACACATAGATGTATTACTTGTACAAAAACTGCTCTGGCTCTGTGGCATTGGCATTTCATGTGATGGATCAACTGGGAGCCCCTCTGCCTGCCCCAGGTCCAGCTGTGTGGCTGATCTCTTGCTCTTTGCTTGAAATAACCTCCTGCACGGTGCTGAGCAAAGCCTGGGTCCAGCTGCATTCCTGTGCTGGGGACTGCTCATGCTGAAATTTAAGCATGAGCTTAATGAAGGACTTTTGAGGTTTGGTGACTTTCTGCTATGGTTTTTTGCCTCTTCTAGGGCTGAAGTCGTTTTACATGTTTATAGAGCTCTTTGAGTTGCAAGACTTGGTAAAATCTTGTGTGAAATGTTGATGGCAGATGCCGTCAGTGAGGGCCCTGCATTCACTCTGGTTCCCAAACACTTAGAAAGGACTCCAGTCCACTAAATTATTGTACACAAGAGGGTGATTCTTGTGCTTTTACAGATGATTTGTAAATCTCTATTTACAACCTTTTTTGCCAGAAAATCAGTTCACATCCACCCAGCAACACGTGTGTTAGAAGCGTTCCTGATAATCAGTGCAGTGCCCAGGTTAGGGACCAAGAAGCCGGCCCATCCCTGCTTATCTCTCTGCCTTTTCTTAGTTGGGACTGGGGTGAATTGGGGTAGGGTTTCATCCTTGAATTCTGCTCTGTTTCCTGTCTCACACATTTTATAGTCTAGAACCACTGCAGAGCAGGGAATATGTGTCCCTTGTCCTACAGTGGTTTTGGTTTTCTGCAGTTTTATGTGCTGGGCCGTACTCAGCCATTAGGGTTTTACAGGTACCAGCTGTTGGTTGTGGGGGACACGGAGGGAATTAAACAAATGACACTGATGCTGATGCACACTCTGCCATGAACATCTCAGCAGTGTAATTTGAAACTTATCTGGGTTTAGCTGTTAATATTTGTGTGCACAGTCGCTCCTAGAATTTGGGTTGCTGTAGCAGTGGCTCTTTACATTCTCATCCTCAAGTCAGGGAAGGAGAAACCTCTCCCAGATTGGGGGAAGGAAAAATATCTCCAGGATTGCCACACAGCTGACCAGTCTCCTTAAGCCTATGAATAACTGCTGGGTACATGTCACTGAAATAGGAAGTGGGGCTTCTGGTAACTTCCTATTTTAATGGATAAACTTGAGTTGCTGGAAATGGTGAAACCTAGATGACAGATTGCCAAATCTTCTTCTTGCTATAATGATGCTCTCCAAACAAAAGTTTTGGTTTGAGACTATCAAAAGTCTCTTTTCTTGGTAAATTTTCTTATTCTGAGGGAATATCCAGTGCATATAAAATTGCCCACTGTTATTTTTCACTTATCATTCATAATTTCTTTTTATAATTTCATTCTCCTCAGTGTGCACTCTAAAACCAGCTTATCTATATGGACATGATTCTTCTGTCACTTATGTTGTTAAAAATCAGAAGTAATTTAGATTAAATTCACTGAATCACAACTGTGCAACTCAGAAAAGTGTCATAATTGGAGCTATGGAGGTGCCACAGGTTTAGCTTGGTGTAAAACTGGTATGAGGATCATTGCAATCTCTATACAGATTTGTGAAGGTTCATATTTCTGTTTATCACAGACAAATAAGTACTTAATAATCATCAGGGACAATTGACAAATAAAGACGATACAGTCGAAGGTGCACAAGGCTGACAGTGGTCTTAGCAGGTCTTGTTTCAAGTTCTTCTGGACTAAGAGAGAATGAATGTGTAAGCATCTGGCATGTGTCAACCCAAAGATTTGATGCCCTTCATTTTCTACAGCTTACAAGATTAATTGGTGCATTAAGAGCTGGACTTGAGCTGCTTTGGTTTTGTTAACGCAAGATTTGCTGTTGGAGGCTGCCTGGGAAATATCACTGTTCCTTCAAGGAGGTGTCTGGCCAGCAGCTGTGCCACTGGTGACGCAGTGAGAGCATTCCCTGGGGAGCTGACGACTTATGCTCCTGTCCCATCTCGCTGTCCTCTCCTCTGCCCACCCGTCATCACTGCCCCCACACCCCTCTGTACTTTGCCTTCTGCGGTCTGTGAGCCTCGGTTTTTTCCCCTTTTGCATCCTTGCTGCCTCTCTGTTCACAGTCCCACTTCCTCTCTGGGGATCCTGCACTTGGCCCCCCTGTGCTCTGGATTGCTCACCCTCACCTGGAATCACAGCTGGAGATGGTGACTGCCAAAATTTCTCCCTGTGCCCGCCCTGCCTGTCTCCCCTCCCCATGCCTGGTTGCTCCTGTCTCCCGTCTGGGGGCTGGTGACCACATCCGCCTCCTCCTGCTCTCTCCAGGCACTTCTCTCGCTGCCTCTGTGGCCCAGATTTGATGGCCTGAATTCCCCACAGCCCAGCTCTTCCTGCTGGCTGGCACGAGGCTGCCAGGGCACGGAGCCAAGAGGCCGCCTGCGTCCTGGGAGTTGGTGCCGCTGCAGCCCCCGCAGCACGGCTGCTGCCAAAATCCACAGATTCATCCTTTCTTCCCTGATGCTGGTTAGGAAAAAATGGGCACGGTCAGTACTGACCTGAGGGGGTTGGCATCTCCAAAAGATCAACTTTGTGTTTGCTGGGAGACTGACAACTCTTCTTCCCTTGCTCACCCGGGCTGCTGCGGGGGCGATGGAGGATGCCTGGGAGAGGTGATGGGAACTTGCTCACCTTTTTAGTGTCATATATTTTTTCCTTCACAGAAATGATATGCCCTTTAAAATCTATGCAAGACCTTTGCAGCAACCTCCCTTTTGCACTTGTTGACCTACCATGGCTTCGGTGCTTTGTTTTCACTGCTGCTGTGAGCAGGACTGGTACGGTGCCGACATGAAGGAAGGAGAAGTTAAGACCAAGTATCTGCCTTTCTAAAGATGAGACCAAGAGGTGAGAAATAAAAAGGGATATCACATAAATATGGCCAAACACGTCACTACCTATGCGTTTCATGCTTTTCTTTAGCCCAGCCACCTTCAAAATCCAAGTTACTTTTGGAGGAGGAAGAAAAGCAGTGCTGTACTTTAGGGAAGGTGGTGGAGTGGTTACAGCTGAAGAGAGAATCAGAAACACAACCTTGTCTGGCACCAGCACAGGTAATTAAAGACACCTGGTCGCTATGGGAACCCCAGCAAGAGCTTCTCTAACAAATTGGAAATCAGGACCTCATTATCCCTGACAAGCATAACCTGGTTGGGTGGGAGAATATGGCATATCCAAACCTGAATTATCTCCCTTGCCTGGGATACTTACTGCTGCCTCAATTTCACAAATAATTAACACAACATTCTTCAGGTTGTAGCATCTCCTGATGCCATTTTAAAATACCTGTGAAGGGGATGATGAGCCAGATGCATCGTGAGCAGAAGTGCCCTCAGCTGAACCACCTTTGGTAGAGCTGCGCTCCCGTGTCTGCACAATCATCTCAACACACCTACACAATCAGAATGAAAATGATTACTTAAATAACATTAGGGATTATACAGTAAACAAGGACGTATATCAACTTCCCCTTCAAATTTCCAAACCACAATACTGAAAGGGAATCAAGGGCCTTTGGAGATAACGTGGTCTGCATTTTGCCAGTATTTTAATGAAACATCTGTACTGCTGAACTGCTACTTTAGCAGCGGCCGTGCTTGGGGCAGCTCCCAGGTAAGGACTCAGAGCCAGACCTTTGGACCCTGCTGTTCCTAGCAAAGGGGGTATATCTGTCACTAGGTGGACACTTCAGGTGCTTCTCAACAGCCTCTAAACCCTGCAAATGCCTGAGTGCCCTCAAACACCAGGTTTCTGCTGCCAGCATTTGCAAACTGCCAGTGGTCTGGTGCTGCCCCTTTGCCTGCATCCCATGACTGGACTTGGTGCTGGAGCCCCAGCCGGACTGTGTCCTCCCCAGGATGTGCCCACGCTGCGGCTCCCCCATGCCAAGACTCCAAAGCAAGCATCCTGCCACGAGAGCTGGAGATCTCTAACTTGGGTGTTCCCTCTGCCATATTTGTTTGACATAAAGTTGAGATCATGCCATCCTATCCAGCTTTGTCATCTGCATGAAATGAAGTTCTACATAAAAATACATTTACTGTTAACCTGCATGTGAAAATGTGATAGTTGTCAAAGAAAACAGTTTGAATTACTTGGATAGTATATTTGGAGTTGCTTAGGCACTAAACATTTTTTCAGAATGGTATTGGAAAGCTCACACAATGTGTTTGATGTCCATCTATGCAGGGTAGCTGCATTTGCTTCAAGTAATTTGACAAAGTGTTTAAGAGTAACAAGTGTATTTAGATTTTGGAAGTATCCTATGAATTACAGCACTTTACAGACCATTAAATTTGTTAATTAGGCAAACTTAATGCACAAAAGCAAATCCAAGGTAAACTGAATTAATAATAAAAAAAAGAGACGTGTCTAATGACTTCTGTATGCTTTGTAAACTTGCGTAATCAAAAAGAGGATCTTGGAAACAGGACTTGTGAAGTCTGCAAAATATTTGGGGAAGCAGCATTTAAATAACTGAATGACTCTTCTAGTCATGTTTCAGTGAGAAATAATAGTGCTCCTAAAGCTAAATGGAGCCTCTGAAGTCAAATATTTCAATGGGATCAGCAACTGGACAAGTTTAATTAATTAAAATGGCAATGCTATCGTTAAAAAAAAGTTTATTTTTGTTTTCAAATGCAGAAGAGCTATGTTGCTATAAAGACCTTATATTAAGGGATGAGATCGTGCAAAAGGAAGACAAACTCAATAACTGGAAGCCATTAAAAGAGACAAAATATCCTGGAGTCACTGGAGATGCTTCAGATTTACTATGTGAATAGAAGTGAAATTGGTTCTATTGCATCAAATACTCCCTTTTGAAATGCAAGATCTCCCCTGGCTCCAGTATTTCTGTCCTGTGAGTACTGAAGTGAAGGAGACTGAGAGAAGTGGGATCAACCTGTGTAATGTGTTGCAGTCTTTGGAAAGAATTGTCTTAATATTAACTCATTCTGAGAAGAGAAACTCCACAATTTGGCACAGTAAAAGGAAAACTAATAGCAAGAAAAAAAAATCTGTATCTTCTTACAGGCACATTCTGGAACACAGTACATCCTGGAAATAGGAATTCACACTATTTTTTTAAGCAAAAGATCTATGACTGGCTTGGAGCAGGACTTACCTAATGCATAACAGTTTAAATACCAAATAAAAAAATGATGCTTGGATTAAAATATTAGAAAGTCTAGGTAGAAATTACCTCATCTTAGTGAGTTTGTGACATGAACTCACCCAAGTTTAATGAATCATTTCCTGAGCTGGGCTCTGGCTGGTGCCCGGCCACCCCGGCAGCACCTGGCCCAGCTGAAAAGTGAGTTTGCTGCAGAGGTGTTGTGGGGCACATCCAAAAGCGCAAACCAGCTGGATTTCCTGAGACAGCCCATGATGCTGAGTACACCTGGAGACTAAACAAACGTGAGCAGAAGGGCTCAGTAGCTCTCCCGTGCTCACACTGCCACTTGCTGCCTTGGTGAGGAGTAAGGCTTGGGGAGGATGCATTTGGGGCTGAGGGGCTCACAGATTGCTTTTTAATCAGCCAGTTTGATTTCAAAAATTTGCAACTGGGCTGTTCCTGCTCACGTATGAGCATATTCTTACCTTCCTCTCACACAACTGCAGCCTGAAGCCTACAGCATCGATTTTCTCTTGTTCGGATATCCTTTTGGAAATTAAGTGACTCGTTTGTTCTCATAACATGCCACCCATTTTGCAGCAAACACAGATTTCCCTCCCCAATTGTTTTAATTTGTATAAAAGTCATGTAAATTAAGAGAGAAGCAACCTCCAGCCCCAGGGTTGGTTTCTTTCTGCTAATTGCAGATCCTGAACTTCTTTTGTGTGTCCGGCTGCTGACAGCCTGGGTTGCGCCAGCTCTCAGTTGGTTCAGGAAATGATGGCGGGTGGATTTACCCATATGGGAAGGATCAATGAAACTGCTCCAGAGTTCACTTGAGGAAGAGTGAGGCTTTTAGAAAACGCCCTCGTGCAGGAGTGTAAGCACCAATTGGAAGAAACTAGAGGGTGACAGGAGGAATTTTGCATGGTGTTTGGGACAGGTGTTTGGGAAGAGCTCTGGTGGGCATCTCGGCCAAGAACTGGTGCAGAGTTAGTGCTTCCTTCCTGGAGAGAGGTGTGAGATGCATCAGCAAGTGGAGCTGCAAGACTTGAATCTCTTTAATTAGGCCATCACTGCCAGGGGAAGTACTGGTGGAGTCTTTTCAGAAACAATTTATAAGTTCACCTTCACTGAGGCCTCACGCTGATCGCATCCAGCCTCGCCCGGATCCTGCAATGTGTCTCAGAGTATTGATCCTTGAGACGGGAGCTGTGGCAGAGCTGCCCTGACAACAATCATGGCTTCTCTGCAGGTGAGCCCGATGGCAGTTTTTAAAAGAAGATTCCCTTCAGTATTGCTTTTCTTTGCTATTTAAAACACTGCCACTGTGAGGATACCCTGTCTCCCTGCGGTCACACACCCACAATGGGTTGGAGCCTGGCTTGCAGGCTGAGGGATGAGCTGGTCAATGCTGGGGCAAGCATGACATGGGCTCCTCTGGGTTTTTAACAAATCCTTCTGCACCTAAGCACGAGGCAGTGCCCAGGCAGCCTCAGGTCAGCAGGGAGGGCCAGGGGCAGCTTTTGTGTCTGGAAAAAATGTTCCTTGGTGTAGCTCAGGAACCCGCAGAGACTTTCACTTTTCTGTGGCATTTTTGGTCTCCACAGGGAAGAGCAACACCTGCACACCTCTGGACAGTGTGTGTGTATGTCCTTGTGAGTGCTGAGGCACAGCTGGGATGCCGGGCACAGCCGGATGTCTGACACTGTGAAACAGCTGAATGTGGCCTTGATGCTGGTGCAGTGCAGGCCCCTCAGGGGACCACCCCGGGACTGACCGGGCAGGGGGGAGCCTGACCCCATGGCTCCCTGTTCTCCATGTCCCTGCACTGCCAGCAGTAGCGGGCACTGCCATGGGCAGGGCCTTACAGAGCCATGATGAGTCCTATGTGCTTGGCAGAGGCTTGAACTTCCTGCAGCACAGGAGGAAAAAGTTTCAGATGTGGTGAGGAAAGCCTCCCCTTGGGAAGGCTCCACTGGGGGTCCCCCATCCTCCCAGGCAGCACACAGCGAGTGCCAGTGGGGAGGCCGGCACCGCTGCCCGAGAGCGCGATGCGGGGCCGGGACACGCCGAGCTCTGCCGGCAGGCGGGGGTAGGCGCTGTCCCCGTCCCCGTAGGTGCCCAGGCGGGATGGATGCCGTGCGCAGGGGTATGGATGATGTACTCAGGTGGGATGGATACCGTGCCCGGCGGATGGATGCCGTGCCAGGGGGATGGATGCCATGCCCGGGGGGATGGATACCGTGCCCGGCGGATGGATGCCGTGCCTGGGGGATGGATGCCATGCCCGGAGTATGCTGTGCCCGGGGGATGGATGCCGTGCCCGGGGGATGGATGCCCTGCCCGGGGGGATGGATGCCGTGCCCGGAGGATGGATGCNGATGGATGCCGTGCCCGGGGTATGCGGTGCCCGGGGACCGGCGCTGCCGGGCGGGTCCGCGCGTGGCCCCCACGCGGGGGCGGTGCCGGGCGGGG